>BQNB010029680.1:20730-55542 GCA_026074375.1 Tanacetum coccineum
AAAGACAAGTCGGAGGACTTGAGACGTGCCAATTGTTCGAGACTTTCCCAAAGTATTTCCCGAAGACTTGTTAGGTATTCCACCAATCCGACAAGTGGAATTTAAGATCGATTTGATACCTGGTGCTGCACCTGTGGCACGGGCGCCTTATCGATTAGCTACGTCTGAGATGAAAGAATTGTTAGATCAACTGCATGAACTTTCCGACAAAGGCTTTATAAGACCCAGTTCCTCACCTTAGGGAGCTCCGGTCTTGTTTGTCAAGAAGAAAGATGGCGGATCATTCCGGATGTGCATTGACTACCGGGAATTAAATAAGCTGACGGTAAAGAACCGTTATCCGCACATAGGGAGGAGGAGAGGTCTTTGACCTTGTCCTTTTACCACTTATACATCCATGGTTTAGATTTAAGGTGGTTTACTAGTTTCCTAAGCACTATATAATGAAAGCCTTAAGTCCTTATTACTCTTTCACTTTTATTCAAGAAAAACCAAAGCACAAAACCCCCTCTTTGTGCCTAAAACCCACGGCACACCTTAATCTTCTAGGGTTTCATTTTTATTTTGCAATCAAGGTATTCCAAGCATTCAAGTGTTCATCCTAAGACTACCTAAGACTACTCAAGGTGTTGGGAAGCTTGGATTCGGGTTTAACAAGGAATAATCAAGAAAACATATTTAGGGTTTTCTTGATTAGGGTTTTGATTGTGAAGGCTTGTTTGGGGTTTACATCTTGTGTTCATCATCCTACTTGATTCCTATAAGGTCTATTTAAAGTTTTCAATACTCGTTTATTAATTTCCTATTGTTTACATATTTGTTGCATTAGTTAATCACCACCTAGTTTTATTTTTAAAGTTATTTAAAGTATATGATGATGTATATTGGACAAGGACAGGGACATTAGTGGGGACTATAAATACATGTGATAATAATACGGTACTACACTTGGAAAAAATAATGGTTCAAGGGTTCTAAATAATTGATTGTAAATACTACTTGTTTAATTAGAAAACCATAATTATGTCTTTTTATATATTTTTGGAAATTTCGAAATTTAATTTATGTTTTATATTTTATAAAAATAGGTGCTAATTACAAAGGATCGTTGAGATGTAAGGAACTCGAAAAACAGATATTATAAACGAAAAGATACGGACATTTTACAAGTTATATATTATTAACTTTATAAAAATAATGATATAAACGGCGTTATGAACCGTAATAGTTATGCTTCATTTGAGGATATAAATTGTATAATTTTAATATTTTGATAATTTTCATTTATACGATCTCTCGGACATAAAGAACTCTCGAAAACAGGAATTTATAAACGAACTAGTTACGTTAGTTTTACAAGTATATATATTTAATTCTATAAAAATATTTTTATAAACTGTTATGAATAGTAAAAGTACTGTTCATCAGTGGATTTTAATATTTTATTAAATATAAATATTTTGATAAATTTTTCTTAATACTAATCCACTGATATAAGGATCGCGAGAAACGGTAGCTATAACGAAGAGTTATTGATTAAAACAAGTTACACTTGTTTTTATATTTTATAATAATTAATTTATTTGAAACTGTGATGAACAGTAATAAATGTTACTGTTCATCAGTGGTTAAAACTTTATAAACATGATATTTTGATAAATTATTTTAAATACGAGCGTAGACATAAGAAACGTATAAAACGGAGTCGAAACGATAAAGATATGAGGTTTTAAAAAACTCTGCGCGCATTACTTTATTTTTATACAATCTTTTATAAACAATTATTTTATAATAAAATATCATTATTAAATCATACTTTTTATACAAACGTTGTTTATTAAATAAAAATAATATTTTCTTTACGGGTACATGTATATACACTTTTATTTTAACAATGTTCGAGTTAATTTGGTTTAAACTTTTAATTATTAATAAAATCTATATAGAGTGGTGGTGTAGCTATACAAATGTTGATGCTGTATTTATATGAAATACATTTTTATACTATACGGACTATAATTAATTAGGTTGCATTCATATTGCGAGGACCGATTCACTTACTTGATTTAGGTAATCTATCATTCACTTTACGTGGTTCATAGCCCGTTTTTATACAATTATATTGTTTTACAAATTTGGGTGAGAAACATGCTATTGTTTTACATTTGGACGCAAGTATCTTTTAAAACATATTTACGAGTTTGGCCTCCTAAGTAGCGAAACCCTCTATTGCCCACTTCATGAACTGTCAATTTGCTAGTTAGCGAGCTGCGAATGTTTGAATAGATTCTATTTGGATTGACATCCTCCGTTCGGGTGAGTATCGCTCATCGGTTTCGAAGTACTGAAAACAAACGAAGTATACATGTCGGAACCAATTGGATGGTTGTTGCGGGTTGAACATCTAATGGGCACATTTAGGTGCATAAATTGCATTACATATATGTCAGCGCGTCGGGGTCTTGAACTTAGTGGCACTCGTATATTTTCTTTTAAGATATATGTTTGTGTTTACATGTCTTACATTGGAAATCTTGTGGTCTATTTTATACATTTACTAAACATTGAATTCAACAACTTTATGTTGACGTTTTTAAGCAGGGTTTTCTAAGGTCATATAAGGTTCGAGAAACAAGGATACGTCGGTGGTCATTCATTTTGGTGTATTACTATTTAGATTGGAGGCTCATTTCATTTTGGGAATATTTGATTACGTCTTAAAACTCTTTACTTTTTATGGATGAACTATTAAGTTGGCTATTGTAACAAACAAGTCCTATATTCAATTTTTCCAATGTATCAATTTTAAACGACTCATATAGAGGTCGTTCTCTTATCTCGTGCTGTTGATCTATGAAGTAACACTCGCCAACCCATATTCCGCTGCGACCCATTTTGGGGGTGTTACAGATTGGCATCAAGAGCCTAGGTTATAGAGAACCAGGTCAAATGTTTTTACTTGGACTATAAAACATTTTTCTCATACATTGCATCATACAAAAGTTTTTACGGGAGACACATACAATATTTAAGTTGCATTAGTTGATTATGCTATATGCTTTCATGATATGCATACATGTTTATATTATACTACATATATACTATGATGGTCTTATATAATATACTTATTTAAGTTTATTTATCTTCCTGCAGTCATGTCGTCTGCATCATCCGCTGTCACCTATACCTCTGTGTACACTGACTCCGAACCAGGGAGAGTCTTTTGGGGAGCTGATGAGGAGATATCGATGGAGGTTTGTACCACGAGTCATGTATTAGGATACGATGGATCCCCATGCAGCATCAGCCAGGACACCCAGCATCCCCTGACTATGTGCCGGGACCTGACAACCTGCATCCCTGACTAATTATTTGTGCCCGGTCCCGAGCTAACCCACCATCACCCTTGAGATACATTTGTACCCGAGCCTGAGTTACTCGTAGTACTTAGTATCCTTCAGAGGATGATGGCACCCATAGAGGACCAGCCTCTTACCCGCTGATGCTTCACCCGTAGCCCTATCACCAGGCTATGTACCTGATTCTGATCCAGAGGAGGACTCCGAGGAGGAGCATGCTGATTACCCCAGCTGACGGGGGGATTAGAGATGTGTGCCTCGGTGATGACATGATTGATGATGATGAGGAGCTTTCGAGGAAGAAAGGGATGACGAGGAGGGGTGAGCACTAGATCTGGCGACTCTTTCGCTTACCTATTGTTGACCTGTTCCCTCGGCTGGGATACAGAGGGTTTGATGTCTTAATGAGTCTGCACCCACACCTAGACCACCAGATCAGGGATTCCCACTATGCCCAGGACACGTTCTATGTAGGGCACGGAAGGAGTGTCAGACTGGAGCCACGATGTCGGCATCCATGAAGGCCACGCATTGTGTGCATGCTGCCGTACTTACACCACCACTACCTGTTGTATCTTCACCAGTACCCCTACCATCACCACTCACTACTAGCCCTACTGATACTGGAGCACCATTAGGCTATAGGACAGCGGGATCGGTTGTGAGAGGCAGATGCTTATCACCACCCTTATCACTTTCACCTTCTTCCCCCAGGACTGATATTCACGAGGCTGAGATAGCCTCGGAAGAGAGCTTGTCTTATACTCCGCTCCTGGATGCGAAGATCTGGGGAGAGTTCGGTGGCTGGTGCCAGCGAGACAGCCCAGGACCTACCCCAGCGTTTGAACACTTTGGGATTGAGCTTATGTAGGCCATGATGGAAGATAGCAATCGACCACCTTAGTGGGGGTCGACCAGAGAGTGACATGCTTGATATATGTTTAGACAGGGACTTGAGGAGTTCGATTGGTACGATTTGAGGACGGCAAATGATGACCGGGTCCTTAATTGGGGTGCCCTATTCATCACATATACAGAGAGAGGATACAACACCACCGCACAACTTTGGCTATGGATAGAGAGGTTGTATATGGTCGTATAGCATGGACTAGTTCTGAGGAGAGGAGTGCAGCCATAGAGGCACATGTTAGGACACTGGAGGCACAGGTTGCTACGTTGATTACTCAGACCACATCACTTTAGACTCAGTTGACTACAGCACTTGGACGTATTGCGACACTAGAGGCTAGAGGACCCAGAGCCCCAGGTGGTTTGGACCAGTGAGGCTGGCTTGCAAGCATGTTAGTCATGCATCATTTGTAGCTATCCCGTATAGCCTATTAAGTTTTTATGGGCTACTCCCAGCTAATATGGCTGTGTAAGGTCTTCTGTTTTATCTTTTTAGCTTATCATTGTATGGGGCGTGTTAAGTATTATGGTTGATTTTTTTTTTTCCCAGCGAACACCGCCTTAGGTCCAGATTTTTCAGTTTTTGTATCTCATTGTATGGACATGTTGTAATCAGGACCATCATTTTATTCTCGTATGTTGTTTTGTATGAATGTTGATTTAATTATGTCCCATTGGTGTTTTCACTTTCAGTTGTATATTATCGCTGTGATGGTGTTATTTTTAATTTATTAGCATATGTCTCGTTACGTTTATGATTGTAGTGACTATCTAACGTGTTTTATATTCCTTGTGATGTTTTGAAGAAAATGTTACCAACAAGAAGAGCCACGAGGACAACACCCGCCACCACAACCGCTCCTACCACAACTGTCACTGAGGCTCAACTCCAAGCCTTAATTGATCAAGGCGTTGCTGCTGCTTTAGCAGAACGCGAGGCAAGCAGAGCAGAGATTGTGTGGACGATAAACAGCCAGGTTCAGGAAACGGCGGAAGAAGGCAAGTGCCTGCTCAACGAGACTGCACTTAACACTGAATTCCTGAAAGGCCGAGCCTAATATAATTTTCAAGGGCACTGAAGAGTCGGTGGATGACCCAATGGGCAGAAAAGATGGAAATTCTGTTTTTCCTTATCAGCAACTATGCTATCAATTCAGGTTAGGTTTGCATCTTGTACTCTCCAGGAAGTGCCTTGACGTGGTGGAACTCACACGTGAAGGCTGTAGGACTAGATGTTGCATACACAATTGCATGGACGGCTTGAAGGATGATAACGCAGATAATATTGCCCCATGGGCGAGATCATAAAAGCTAGAATCTGAGTTTGGAACTTAAATGTGAGAGTTCATATTTGATGACTTACAATAAACGATTCAAGAGTTGGCACTATGTTTGTGATGAATGTTCCTGAGGAATCAGCTAAAGTGGAAAGGTATGTCTGGTGGTCTTCCCGACTTGATTATGGCAAGTGTTAGGCATCAAAAGCCTCAGTCAATGCTAAGAGGCTATTGAATTTTGCTACTGAAATGATGGACAAGAAGATGAATCACTGCAGCTGACGCCAAGTCTGAAAATAGGAGGAAATATAAAGATGCTCCAATGGAAACACCCAAAACCAACCAACTACCATCAAAAGAAACATTGTTGGCACGGGCTTTACATGCTGGGCCCTGGAAGATAATAAACCTTAAGGAGGAACCAAACCTCTATGTTCCAGTGTAATTATCACCACGATGGGCCCTTGTATTCAAAAGTGCCATAATGCAAAAAGCTTGGCCATCAAGTCCAGTGCACATGTAAGTGCGACCTACTGCTAATAACAACAACAACAACAACAACAACAATCACCAGAGGACCCAAGGGACCAATCCACGAGTTATCACTTGCTTTGAGTGTAGAGTGCAAGGTCATTACAAGAGTGACTGCCTAAAACTGAAGAATGGAAATCAAGGGAATCGGGCTGGGGAAATAGCAATGCTGTAGCAAGAGCTTATGTTGTGGGGCTCTGTGGAAACTAACCCGAACTCTATGTTGTCAGGGTACGTTCCCTCCTAAATAACTGTTATGCTTTAATATTATTTGACACTGGTGCCGATAGAAGTTTCATATCTACTGCATTTAGCTCTTTGATTGATATCATCCCAACTACACTAGACCATGGTTATGATGTTGAGTTAGTGACGGTTAGTATAGAATATATTTGGGTTAATGACACTTTTACGGGGGTTGCACTATAAACTTTCTAAATATCCATTCAACATTCGACTTGATGCACGTAGAGATGGGTAGTTCTGACGTCATTATCGGTATGGGACTGGTTTGCTAAAATTTCATGCGTAACTCGTTTGTGTGAGAAACTTGTTGTGTTCCCTTTGGAGACAAGATTTTTATTTTTCATGGTGGCTGGAAGGAACATTGGTCACGAGTCCCGATTGAACATCATCTCGTTTTGACACCAAGGCACAAAAGTGATTTGACTGGAGGGAAGTCCTATCTTTCTAGCACAAGTACTATATTAAAAAAGGCGGAAGACAAGTGAAGGAGAAAGCGGAACTTGAAGAAGTACCAATAGTTCATGACTTTCCTTTTTTTTTTTTTTTTTGAACGGTATTCCCCGATGACTTGCCGGGTATTCCGACCAACCGCAAGTGGGAATTTCAAATCGTGTACTCTGATACCTGGTGCTGCGCCAGTAGCACGGGCACCTTATCGACTGGCACCATCCGAGATGAAGGAGTTGTCGGACCAATTGAAAGAACTTTCCGACAAAGGCTTTATAAGACCCAGTTCCTCACCTTGGGGAGCTCCGGTCTTGTTTGTCAAGAAGAAGGACGGATCCTTCCGGATGTGTATAGATTACCGGGAATTGAATAAGCTAACGGTAAAGAACCGTTATCCGCTTCCCAGGATTGATGATTTGTTCGATCAACTACAAGGTTCAAGTATCTACTCAAAGATCGACCTGAGGTCGGGTTATCATCAACTAAGAGTTCGTGAAGAAGATATTCCAAAGACCGCATTCAGAACTCGATATGGACATTATGAGTTTCAAGTTATGCCGTTTGGTTTGACTAATGCACCTGCTGTATTTATGGATCTCATGAATCGGGTGTGCAAACCATACCTGGATAAATTCGTAATTGTCTTTATTGACGACATTCTGATTTACTCGAAGAACAAGCAAGAGCATGCAGAGCACCTCAAGTTAATCTTGGAGTTGCTTAAGAAGGAACAGTTGTATGCCAAATTCTCTAAGTGCGAATTCTGGATTCCTAAAGTACAGTTTCTTGGTCATGTGATCGACAGTCAGGGCATTCATGTAGATCCTGCCAAGATTGAATCCGTCAAAGATTGGGCGTCTCCTAAGTCTGCAACGGAGATTCGTCAATTTTTGGGCCTAGCAGGCTACTACCGAAGATTCATTGAAGGATTCTCAAAGATCGCCAAGCCAATGACTAAGCTGACTCAAAAGAAGATCAAGTTTGAATGGAGTGACAAGGCAGAAGCAGCTTTTCAGTTGATAAAGCAAAAGTTGTGTAGTGCACCAATTCTAGCGTTACCCGAAGGAAATGAAGACTTTATCGCTTACTGTGATGCTTCAATCAAAGGGTTAGGCGCAGTGCTAATGCAAAGGGAAAAAGTGATCGCTTATGCATCACGACAACTAAAGATTCATGAGAAAAATTACACCACTCATGATTTGGAGTTAGGCGCAGTAGTATTCGCTCTAAAGATCTGGAGGCATTATCTGTACGGGACAAAATGTACAGTGTTCACTGACCACAAAAGTTTGCAACACATCCTTGACCAGAAGGAGTTGAACATGAGACAGCGCCGATGGTTGGAATTGCTTAGTGATTATGATTGCGAAATCCGCTATCACCCAGGAAAAGCAAATGTAGTGGCCGATGCATTGAGCAGAAAGGAACGAGTAAAGCCATTACGGGTTCGGGCCTTAGTTATGACTATTGGTTTGGACCTACCCAAGCGGATTTTGGAGGCTCAGATTGAGGCGAGAAAACCAGAAAACCTCAAGTCTGAAGATGTAGGAGGTATGTTGATTGAGAATTCGAAGGACCCAGAGAAACCCAGGAAGGAGAAATTGGAACCACGTGCGGACGGAACTTTGTGTCTAAACAACAGAAGTTGGTTGCCACGCTATGGTGACCTAAGGGCTCTGATTATGCATGAGTCTCACAAGTCGAAGTATTCTGTTCACCCGGGTTCCGATAAAATGTACCAGGACATGAAGCAACTGTACTGGTGGCCTAACATGAAAGCTGACATTGCCACCTATGTTAGCAAGTGTTTGACGTGTTTAAGAGTCAAAGCCGAACACCAAAAACCATCTGGCTTACTGGTACAACCAGCGATTCCTCAATGGAAATGGGAAAATATCACTATGGACTTTGTCACCAAACTCCCAAGAACGCAAAGTGGAAACGACACCATATGGGTAATTGTAGACCGACTCACTAAGTCTGCACACTTTTTACCAATGAGGGAAACTGACCCTATGGACAAACTAGCAAGACTGTACTTGAAAGAAGTGGTCACAAGGCATGGGATACCAGTCTCGATCATTTGCGATCGTGACCCCCGGTTTACGTCAAACTTCTGGAGGTCATTTCAGAAAGCTATGGGTACTCGGCTGGATATGAGTACGGCATACCATCCAGAGACTGATGGACAAAGCGAAAGAACCATTCAAACTCTTGAAGATATGTTACGCGCTTGCGTGATAGACTTTGGGAATGGTTGGGAAGGACACTTACCGCTGATTGAATTCTCGTACAACAATAGCTATCATGCTAGTATTAAAGCTGCCCCATTCGAGGTGGGCCATTTAAGTTCTGACGGTAACTTGGCAGGCCAACGACCGGATGGCATAGCATATATGGCTGCTATGCAACCGGATTTCATTGCAGCCGTACCGAACTTCAGAAACTTCTATAATCTAAGCACCAAATACAAAAACCAGGATCACTTGGGTAAAATTAAATGCATTAACCCGCCTGGCCCGACCCGTTGTTATTAAATGCGACCCGTTGAAGATATTAAGCTGTTGTTGACGACGTTGTTATCGTTTCTGCTTAAAATGATTTCCCTAGCCTTGGCGGGGCAATGCATTGACTTTGTAGCCATTGCACGGCAATATATGTGTAGGCTATGTATGTGGCCAAGTGCGGGTGAAACAATTGCTTTTTTGTGAGTTTTTTTTTGCTATGATGATTGTTGTCATCTGAGAAAGATGAAGTGGGCCATTTAAGTTCTGACGGTAACTTGGCAGGCCAATGATCGGATGGCATAGCATATATGCCAGCTATGCATCTGGATTTCTTTGCAGCCGTACCGGAGTTTAGAAACTTCTATGAGCTAAGCACTATATACAAATCTGAGCCTAATCATTAATCGCTCCCTTATAGCTTTTTGTACCACTTTAGCTTATCTGCAAATGAATTTATGGTGTCGGGTGGAGTCTCTAAGTACCAAGGGAGTGAAAAATGTTGTAAGTTGTGTGTAATCTGTTTGCTAATGTAAATGCTATATTGAGATCAATTACGTTTATAATTGATAAATTTTTATATCTAAGCCATAAAGTTGCTGCTTCACAACATGGTCTGCATTTCTAGGATGTTTGGCTTGACAGGTAGAATGTTCTCTGCTTTGATTATGTTAACACGGGTTTATGGTCTGCATTTCTTCTACGTAACCTACTTCTTGGTCGCTTTGTGGAATTGGTGCTATACTTATCGATAACGGTTTCATACTATAGCACTTGGTGCCGAAAGACTAGAACCAGATCGTAACGAAGAAAGGTGTTTATCAGGATATGCTATCTGGATTTGCATGTGGTGAGCTATGCGTAAAAATGGTAATGGGCTTCAGTTAGGACTAGAACAGTAACATCCTGAATATCACATGTTTACTTTCAGAAAAGGTATACGTGTCTTCTCTTTTCGTTCTCAGTCTCACTTGGATGTGTTTTGTTATCAGAAAGGCCTGTGGTAGAAGAAAATGTTTTTCATATGGATTGACATACACCGTTCTTTCGCTTTTAGACGATCATTGATAATTGTGGCTATTATCGCCCTATGCAGGAACTACGGTGTACAAGACAGTGGTGAGACGAATGGGCGTGTTTAAGTTAGAATTTGAGGGTGGCCAGTTCCGCCTTACTATCCAAAAATTCATGCGGTTGAAAAATGTTTAGTTGTGTAGATAGTTAGGTTAGGCCAATCATTATCCATAGGCTTATGTCCGTTACTCATTTTGTATGTTTTGCACAAAAATAAAATGTGGCTATTGCAGTTGTCGCTATTATGAGCCTTTTACCATAATGCTATTTGCATATTAGCCTCTTGGAATCCCTTATAGGTATCGGGATGAAGCAGAGCATCGCCGAGTGATGCACGTATTTCTTACGTTCAATCTTCAATTCTATATAACTTAATTTAGTCGTCAACCGTTATAAGGCTTTTATAACAAAAATCTATAAATCAATAAATGTCTTAAGCGCGTTTTATACGCTTCAAGAATTTGACAAGCTGCTAATAGTGGGTTTATGGGTTTATTACTTGAACTTATGAGCTTATAAAATTTATACACTCATTGGGCAACACAATTGAACTTATAGGCTTATAAAAATTTCAATAAGCTTATAAGCGCGTTAGATAGGATTAGACAAACGCTTTAGAAAAGTGAGATAATAAAACCCATGCATTATAGAAAATATATTTTAGGAGGCTTTAAGCATGACTTGTTTCCTTTACACCCAGTCACAAGAATTTACTTAAATTGCACCATTTTTTTGCAAACGTGCAACTTTAAGGGGTATTTGGCTATGCCTACTACATACAGTGAACAATAAACAGCTTCATGTGTTGGCCCCACGGCAACAAGGATCACACGAAAGCTGTTTAACCGGAAGGTTTTGCCTCGCTCCTTAGCTCACAAAGCTGCCGATCAAGGTCGGTATCAAATTAACTTCCATATGTTTCATAATCAATAGGCTTATAAAAATGATAGTGAATGTTATTTGACTTAGATCAACTTATGATAAAAAGGAGGAAAAGCTTCGAGACTTACTTAAGCTTAAAACTGAGTTTACAAGCTTATCTAAACACTTGAATACCTTATTTTGGTTATTTTAGCTTATAATGTCCGTAGAAAAGCTAAAACAAACACCCGTGTAGAATTAAGGATGTGTTTATTTCGTATTTGTTATTTTTAAAGTTCCGTAGAAAATCTAAAACAAACACCCCTGTAGAATTAAGGATTTGCTTATTTCATATTTGTTAATTTTTTAAGTTTAATATGTTGCAGATTTGGTTTTTTTATAAGTCGTAAATTAGTGAATTGGGCAGAGGCTTTTGTATTGCGGATCAGTTGCTATGCGAAAATGTTGAAAGCTGGAACAAAGCAAAGAGAAACAGTTGCTCTAAAGGCAACATTTTTTCGCGGCAGTGATAAGAGGTGCGGTTAACCCTTTTTAATCAGACTTTGGTTTATTGTGTATTGTAGAATTGAGCCTCACGTGGAAAACTAAAACTGCATGCATGATTTAATTGAGCTTATGAAACATAAGTCAAAAACCAAATAAAAAAGCAGTATATTTTAAAAGTTACTGTTTTTTGACACACAATACTCAAAACACCCACACACACAAAAAATTGATGTCGATAGCATCTAACTCCAACCATGTTCGGAAAATGTCGGCTTCTTCCACCGACCGCTGATAATTGAGGTGGTATATATTTTTCTATTTGTTTTTATGTGAAAGTCTTATGACTGTCCACTTCTTCTGCATTGTTCTCGGATAGCGTTATATGATCTTTTGTTTTCCATTAAGATTAAACCATCCACCGCTCCCTTTTTTCACATAGTGGTTTCCACCAAAAAAACACACACAAACCAAGCTATGATTCTGAGTCTGAGACGCCTCATCATCTTCAATTCCGTTCTTCACGTGTCTTCATTCTTAACAAGTGTCTTTAACTCACGACTCATAACCCGAATAAAAAAAATTAAAAATATAATGTAGTTGATGTTGTGAATTTTGAATTTTACTGTTTCAGAATTTGTAAAGGGTAAATAATAACCCCTCTTTTATTGCACAAGAGCAGACTGGAGTAAATAGACTTTGGTTGGGGGATAACCCTTGGCGAGTGCAGTACCGGTCCATTACGAAAAGAAAATTTATATGAAACTGGCATAAACTCCTAAAATCGAAGATCTTTTTTTTGCCCTAGGGGTAAAATCTGAAAAACAAGTGGTCGATCTCATTGATGCCGACATTGAGGATGGAAACATTGTGAATATATTAATTGCATTAATTTATGCTGCCGATCAAGAATATAATGGTTTCCGTAAGCCCGGAAATTCACTAAGATATATTGACAAACTTTAAAAAAAGAGCAGATTTCCACCTAAGAGTCTGTTGAGAAGTGTGTTGATATCTATTTATTTCCCCAGTATTTGTGGACGTAGTAGCAAAGCTCCGTATCTTGCGTATATGGTCAAATACCTTCTAGATGGTTATACCGGTCGAAGAAAAGTTGACAATTGCAAAGAGATCTTTATCCGGATTGCACTAAACTTCCCATTGAGCAATATTTGGATCATGCTATTTTTACGAATGGAAGAACAAATTATTTCAACGTTTTGCGTAGCAGGGTAGCCTTACGCTAAATAATCGACTTTTTTTAACAAATTTTATAATTCCGTCGTACATTTTTTAGTATATGACAGTTGCATACAGGATTTCTTAAGCTGCTTATTGTGAGGTCTCCTAATATTTGTTGCGCCGTAGCTAACGAGCGATTTTTGTGTCTCATGTTTATTTTGGAAAAAATAACATAAAGAAAGACGGTGTGTGTCACACCCCCAAAATCGGACGGCAGCGGAATAGTAACATCGGGGTGCGACTTCAAGGCACAAGGGACAAGTCACAGAAAACGACCTCAAAAGAGACGTTTAATATAAATTTCACATTCGATATATTAAAATCAGAGTTTACAAAGGGTCCCAATTATAATGCAATAGAAAACATTTTGTTTAAAACGTTTGTCAAATGGTACTCAAGTTATTAAGCCTTCAAAAATATATCCGCGCTACACCAATGCTCCCAATGCTCCACTAGCAAAATGATAACCTGAGAAAATACATGCTAAAACGTCAACAATAATGTTGGTGAATTCATAGGTTTAAGTAAAAGCAGTGTTGAAATAATTTAAGTAATATTTCAGTAGAAAAAGAAGCGTTACGATATTCCAAAGTGTTATTTCTGAAATCCAAGTAGTGATTCAGCAAATCAAAAAGTATTTAGAAGTGGACCACAAGACTTAAGTAAGGGTGGACTAAGTACGTATTCCGAAGTCCAAAACAGGTAATGGCGACAAGAGAAACAAATTCAACAAGTCTAAAAGAAATAGGTATTATTGCACTAAGCTCATGAAACCGAACCTTAACACGTAATAAGAAATCGTAATATATGCCCCACGCAGTAAAAAGGATGATGCCAAACAACCAACGTATTATTCAAATGTTAAATGCACCATGAGTCAACTTGTGACCCCAAAGAAAGGTGGGGATTGTCAGTCCCGATAGATCTATCCACAACACTCGCGCTTACTAATATAGCAACTCACGGTTCATGATAAAAGGGGACTTAGTGGCAAGGGTACTTAGGCAATAATATGATCACGAAATAGCATACAGTTTTAAAACACTTGTGTCCGTAGTAAAACAAGCATGTAATTCCACCCCGTAGAGTTTGTAAAACAAGTAGATAGAAATGGGGCTATGAACTCACTAAGTCTTTGAAAAGTAATCACATTGTTATAAATAAACGAGTATGTAAAAGAGTTTGTAAACAAGCATGTATCCCCCTCGCGGGTTTATAAAACATTCAAAAGATTGAAATGCGAGGCTATGAACTCACCTCAGAAGTGAAGTGAAGAATAAGTCGAGTGAATGAATAAACGTGTCACGAAAATATCCGAAAGCAACCTTAGGATGATGTAATATGATAACCAACAAAATCCAAACCCTAGTTTAGATGATAAACCAAAGCTTGCACCACTTAGAAAACCTTAACTTTTCAAAGAAACCCTAGCTTTCTTTTCCTTGCTTTAATCCTTGTAAAGGCTTAACCAAGCCTTTAAACCTCCATGGTATGCCTTAGATATGATGTAGGATCACTTGTGAATGTGTTAAATAAAATTTTATAGATTGTGTAAGGGTTTTGAGGGTGAGCCGTGGGTAGGGAAGCACCAAAGAGAGAAAAAGGGTTGTTTTCACCTTATGAAATGGAATGTGTATGTGCATTATCTCTAGTTGCTAGCTTATATACTCCAAGGACTTGGTTGAGATCAAGACTAGATACATAATAGACATGATGAGGGAAATAAGGAAGAAAAATAAGCAAACACTATTCACAACATCATGTTTTAATTAGCTATATGTTGTACAAGACTTTTAGAAGATTTTTGCAAGATTTTTAAGATATCATCTCATATGTTTGCATCCATATCCGGCCCTATATTGATATAGGTGATGATATTTTGAAAGTTTTGGGTATTGGGTATAAAAGTGGGTATTTGTTGAAGCGTAGAAATGTTTTGGTGTTTCCGGGTATACCTAAATGTATTTAATTGCGAAACGTAAACGTTTTACGTAACCAATAAAAATAAAATATAAAAAGTTGATTATTACTTTCGTAAAAATAATATATTGCTTGCTTGACGAAAACTTTAATTCGTTTGGTGTCCGTTTACGCTAAACGATAATTTTTAACTTACGCGATTTAACTTAACTATTAAAATTAAAAGTAAACGCGTATTGGAAAAAAAATAATTAGTAAAATATATGACGTCGTAAATGACCTGAAAATACAGAATGTTACAGTCTCCTCTGGTTAGAAGAGCCTTGTCCTCAAGGCTCAAGTCGCGACACTTGACAAGGGTACAGGTTTAGTGAAGAGATGCGGATACTTCTTCCGGAATTGTGTTGATGAAGAGGTGTAGGTTTTAAGGTGACTACTCTCAGCATGACATGGTCTTTCCTGAATGCATAGGTAATCAGTCTATGCACCAAATATACATAGGTGATTAGGCTATGTATATTTGAGGGCCAACGATGAAATGCTCATTTTCGTCAAAATAGTGTAACGTATGAAATTGTATCAAATAGTTTTATAACGAAATGAAATAGTCAATAAAGTGAACGTGAAGTAGCTCATAGGGTGACAACAAAATGGTTTATAGGTTGACATCGAGATTGTTTGTAAAACGATAGGTCATAACAAGTATAAAGAATATCCGAACGAACGCAGAAGCAGTCAAAGAAAAAGAACGTAAAGAATTATTCAATCAACAAAATGAACATAAAGAGTCGTGTTCTAAAGGTAGGTGCTCCAAGGTGACACGTATGAGGTGACAAGTTAATTGTCGTACTCCCATCAACTGGAAGACTTCAAAACGATGGATTACGAAACAACATGTGCGATTCAAAATCATAAGAAGAGTGTTCCAACTCGGAGTCGAATGGTAAAGTAACTAGTAGAATTTACAAAATATGCCGAATTTTCGATATCATCAAAAGGGAATAAAGTAAAGTCGCATAAATGGTTGAAGTTAATCGTAAGAGATCGAGAAGAAATTAGTCCATATGTATAAGTATCCTTATATAATACCAGCATCAACGCTCAAGGGAGTAAATGAGAAATCAGGAAGTACACGAAAATCAGAGTGATCAATATTTATATAACAGACCGATATAAGGTAAATAGTAAGACGTCATATGATAGACGTAAGAGAACGAAATCATAGTCTAGTATTAAATACTCATTATCCATGTAATAGTAGTAGGGATGCAAAAGAGAGCATATAAGTTACCTGGGAGCAAGCGCGCCGTGGTCGCACAAACACTAGCTTGATTATTATCGGTAGCCGGACAATTATACCAAGAATGGGCACCACCACAAGTAACGCAAGTTTCCTCAACCGCTTTAACCGGAGCTGTCACACCCCCAAAATCGGACGGCAGTGGAATAGTAACATCGGGGTGCGACTTCAAGGCACAAGGGACAAGTCACAGAAAACGACCTCAAAAGAGACGTTTAATATAAATTTCACATTCGATATATTAAAATCAGAGTTTACAAAGGGTCCCAATTATAATGCAATAGAAAACATTTTGTTTAAAACGTTTGTCAAATGGTACTCAAGTTATTAAGCCTTCAAAAATATATCCGCGCTACACCAATGCTCCCAATGCTCCACTAGCAAAATGATAACCTGAGAAAATACATGCTAAAACGTCAACAATAATGTTGGTGAATTCATAGGTTTAAGTAAAAGCAGTGTTGAAATAATTTAAGTAATATTTCAGTAGAAAAAGAAGCGTTACGATATTCCAAAGTGTTATTTCTGAAATCCAAGTAGTGATTCAGCAAATCAAAAATTATTTAGAAGTGGACCACAAGACTTAAGTAAGGGTGGACTAAGTACGTATTCCGAAGTCCAAAACAAATAATAGCAGACTATGTACGTATTCCATAGTCCAAAATAGGTAAGGTAGACAAGAGAAACACATTCATCATGTCCAACACTTTGTATTATTGCACTAAGCTCATGACACCGAACCTTAACACGTAATAAGTAATCGTAATATATGCCCCACGCAGTAAAAAGGATGATGCCAAACAACCAACATATTATTCAAATGTTAAATGCACCATGAGTCAACCTGTGACCCCAAAGAAAGGTGGGGATTGTCAGTCCCGATAGATCTATCTATAACACTCGCGCTTACTAATATAGCAACTCATGGTTCATGATAAAAGGGGACTTAGTGGCAAGGGTACTTAGGCAATAATATGATCACGAAATAGCATACAGTTTTAAAACACTTGTGTCCGTAGTAAAACAAGCATGTAATTCCACCCCGTAGAGTTTGTAAAACAAGTAGATTGAAATGGGGCTATGAACTCACAAAGTCTTTAGAAAGTAATCACATTGTTATAAATAAACGAGTATGTAAAAGAGTTTGTAAACAAGCATGTATCTCCCTCGCGGGTTTATAAAACATTAAAAAGATTGAAATGCGAGACTATGAACTCACCTCAGAAGTGAAGCGACGAATAAGTCGAGTGAATGAATAAAAACGCGTCACAGAAATATCCGAAAGCAACCTAAATAGATATCGGTCAAATAAGTACTAAGTACTATGAATAACTAATGCCGTATATAATTCTATATAGCTACATCACCATCTAATCGTGTTTGTGAAATAATGATTAAATCGCATTTGATAAATAAATGCCATGTATTTAAGCTCGTATAATCGCATAACTTAGTTCAATCGCCTTTGTAAAATAATATTTATAAAGTTTAAAACAAATATAAATATTATTTAAGTATTTCTAAAATGTTTCGCAAAATTTTTTATTAATGACGAACCAACACTATTCATCTCAGGAAATAGTGCTCAAGTTAGAAAATAGTGCGTAACTTTCTCGTTATAAGCCCGTTTCTTATGTCTACACTTTCGTATTAAAATGAGTTATCAAAATTTGACATTTTTATATTTTTAGTCCTCTGATGAACAGTGATTTTCAATGTTCATACCAGTTATAAAATTATTTTTATAACTTTAGAAATCGTAAAAACCGTAAATGGCGTATCTCATTCGTTATAGCTCCGTTTTTAGCGATTCTTTCGAGTACATTCTCGTAATTAAAAGTTCTATTTATTTACGATGTTTTCCAAAAATAAATACCTCTGATGAACAGTAAATTTTTATAAAAGTATTAATTATCGTAAACTCGTAATTAGCGTATCTTCTTCGTTATAAATCGGTTTTTCGAGTCCTTTTCATGCTTGGAATCGTTATGAGACGTGTTATTTTTATAATCTATAAAATCCATGCCTTAAAAATCGAACTTTAACAGCCCCTATTTTTAATATTTTGTAAAAATAGGTTTTAAAACTTGATTCTGTAACTTTTTATTTAATCACTTGTTATAAGTCCTCCATAAGTCTTATATATCACATGTCTTACATATTTTAGTGTCATCATATGTCCAAGAGTCCATGGTAACAAGTCCTTAACAAACTTTTAACTCATAAACTTTATTAAGTAACTTTTACTTACTTGTTTATACATACTCTTTTATACACTTAAACATAATACTTATACTTCCTTTATAATATGATAATAACAACCACATAACATATGAATAAGTGTACAAAATCATAATCACAAGTAAAAATATGTTTTACATGTTTAAAACATCCTAATGGTGATTTTGCTACATAGAACATATAGATGCATAAAATGATAAATGTAAAGTTATAAAGAGTTTTAGATAACCTTAGGATGATGTAACATGATAACCAACAAAATCCAAACCCTAGTTTAGATGATAAACCAAAGCTTGCACCACTTAGAAAACCTTAACTTTTCAAAGAAACCCTAGCTTTCTTTTCCTTGCTTTAATCCTTGTAAAGGCTTAACCAAGCCTTTAAACCTCCATGGTATGCCTTAGATATGATGTAGGATCACTTGTGAACGTGTTAAATAAAATTTTATAGATTGTGTAAGGGTTTTGAGGGTGAGCCGTGGGTAGGGAAGCACCAAAGAGAGAAAAAGGGTCGTTTTCACCTTATGAAATGGAATGTGTATGTGCATTATCTCTAGTTGCTAGTTTATATACTCCAAGGACTTGGTTAAGATCAAGACTAGATACATAATAGACATGATGAGGGAAATAAGGAAGAAAAATAAGCAAATAGTATTCACAACATCATGTTTTAATTAGCTATATGTTGTACAAGACTTTTAGAAGATTTTTGCAAGATTTTAAAGATATTATCTCATATGTTTGCATCCATATCCGGCCCTATATTGATATAGGTGATGATATTTTGAAATTTTTGGGTATTGGGTAAAAAAGTGGGTATTTGTTGAAGCGTAGAAATGTTTTGGTGTTTCCGGGTATACCTAAATGTATTTAATTGTGAAACGTAAACGTTTTATGTAACCAATAAAAATAAAATATAAAAGGTTGATTATTACTTTCGTAAAATAATATATTGCTTGCTTGACAAAAACTTTAATTCGTTTGGTGTCCGTTTATGTAACACCCCCAAAAATACGACAATGCAGCGGAATACCACATGGGGTGCTACTTCATAATACACAGCGCTAGATACAAGAGAACGACCTCTAAGTGTCGTTTGAAAAGTAATCTCGTTGATTTAATCAAAATCTGAATTTGATATAACAAAATGTCCCATAATTGCATCACAATGAAAAGCTTGAATGTATAGACTCCAATGCACTTCAAGAAATCCGAGCATATAATTTACCTGAGAAAAACATGCTTAAAAAGGTCAACATAAAGTTGGTGAGTTCATAGATTAGTTTAAATATGAATGTAATCCACTGTATCATCACAGTACCATGTAAAAATCCCAAAGATTTTATAAAGAATGCACGACACATTTTATGTCACCCAAAAGTACCAATCTTATCCCAAAGATTTTCATAAAGAATGCATGACAAATTTTATGTCACCAAAAGTACCAATCTTATCCCAAAGATTTTTATAAAGAATGCATGACAAATTTTTATGTCACCAAAAGTGTATCCCTGGCACCCCGTGCCTATTGATTTCCTGAAAATAATATATATAAGGTAGGACCGCAAGAATTTTCCCGTGATAATGCAACACATGCAGATCTCACAAAAACTAGATTACATTTACACTAAGCTCATGACACTGAAGCTCGACGATCTTTCTTGCAATTAAACTATATATTGCAATTTCTGCCCGATTAGATGTTCAACCCGAAAACATCTTAAATTCGACATGCTATAACGTTCGTTCCCGGTGATAGCTAATCACCCGAACGGGGAGGTCGTTTCCCGAATAGATCTATTAAATAACATTCGCGCTCACATAGTGTAATTCCCAACTACATCTATGCAATTGACAGTTCATGACATGGGACTTAACTGGGTTATCGTTACTTAGGCAAACATGTAATCAATACTTGCGTCCAATTTATAAAACAAAGCATGTTGTGTCCATTTATAAACGATGGGCTATTTTCACCAAAAAATTATATATAAACCGTTATCCAAAACGAGTAAAAGTGAGGCTATGAAACACATAATATCCTTTAAAAACAATCACGTTGTTATAAGATAACACAATAAGTAAAGAGTTTATAGGCAAGCATGTATTCCCCCTCGCGGGTTTATAAACATTCAAAAGATTTGAAAAGCGAGGTTATGAACTCACATTGATGATGAAGAACGATTGATAGGTAGGCATCTAATTCACTTTGATGACGAAGAATGATTGACAGATAGGCATCTAATATGCAAAATGCGAAAGGAAGACGAAGCTGCCTGACCGTGAAGACGCAGCTTAACTTAACGGCTAAGTCCCACTAGCCTAGGATAATGTGTTTGGGTTTCTCGACGAATGGTTATGTCAACACGACACGTTGATAAAAATTTAGATTTAATCTTTGAAATGGTTTGGTGGTTGGTTAAATAAATAAATTTAGAATATTCCCAAAGTGTGTAATATATATACTTTATATATTACATATGAAAAATAACCCTTATATGCTTCATACCGTGAGTTATATCACAAGGACAATTAATCCAAAGATTAGTGAAAAGGTATAATATACCTTGCAGGTATTATATAATAAGTGTGAATAAAATAATTAACCCAATTAGTTTGACTCATTTTCTGAAATCACCACTTAATTAAACAAAAAGTACTTATGTAACGTAACCGTACGTTTTAAGATTTTCAATTAAGTTAACCGATGTTTGTAAAGCTTTTATCTAACATATTTTATTAGGTTACTCCTTCTAGGATTATTATATATAAATTAATATTTTATAACTTATATTTCATTTCCTCGACAAATCGCGTCTAACATAATCGACTCATTGTAAAAATATAGTTTTCGCCCGTTGTCAGGTTATTGTATAGTTATACTTTAATATATTTTAAAATATAACTTTAGCTCCTTTATTGGTTTATAATACAATATACGTTTTAGCGGACCATTAATAGATATAGGAAGTTTATATAATTTCTCGGACTGTTTTTTTCCCCCCCCCCCCCCCCCCCCCCGTTTTTTTATCGTTTTCCAGTTTGCAAACTCGACGTTTTCCCTAAAATCAATATGTTGCAATTTTTAACGTTTCCATATTTCAATGCTCGCGTTTTTAGATATACCATATATATATATATATCATTATACTTAAATTAAACCAAACTAATAAGTCTTATATTTATTTAACCGATTAAACCACCAATTATTATTTATCCGGTTTTAATATTTGTTAAAAGCTTACGTTATTTTCATTTGTCAAAGTATAACTAGACAAACCCTCGTTGTTTCGTTGAACCAAACGCACTCTTGTTGTTCCGCTAAACCAAACGCCCCTATTGCTGCCACTATACCAAACGCACCCTATTTTGATTTCTTATGCCAAACACACCCTTTTTGTGTTAAACCCGTATCCAAACGCACCCTAATTCGATATTAATGTCAAACAAACGCACCCTCGGTGCGGCTGCCATAAACCAAACATACCCTCCGGGGTTTCACTATTTAACCCGGCGCACCCTATAGTGGCGGCAGCCCACCAAACCCACCCCAGGGTGGCGGCTGCCCAACCAAACGCCCCCTTGTGCGGTGACAGCCCCAACCAACACACCCCCTTGGTGGCTGCCACCCAACCAAACAGCCCCCCTTTTATATTTTTATAAAACCATACAAACACCCCTAGCTGCTAATCACAAACCGAACGCACCCTTGGCGCTAGTGTTAAACCAAACGCCCCTTGGTGTTTTTATTACAACCAAATGCACCTTAGTGATATTAACAACCCGGAACAACCCTTCCCCCGGCTATACCCGGCTGTCCCGGCTGTTTGACAGCCAACACACGCACCCCGGTGGCGGCTGCCATAAACCCAACGCACCCTATGGAGGTGGTTCACGGCAAACCCATGACAAACGCACCCTGGTGGGTGTATACGAACCAAAAACAACGCACCCATTGGTGCTTATGAACACCTCGAACCCGCCCTTCGTGGCTTATAAAAGCGAACCAGACGCACCCTTGGTGGTGTGGTCTGTTTAACCACTGAAACAAACACCCCTGAATAGAACAAAAACCAAACGTACCCTTGTGGCTTTCATATCACGTAAACAACCACCCCTGTGGACCCGGCTGTCCCGAAAACAAACACCCCTTTATGGTGGTGGTTTGGTGTTGATGTCGAGATGGTGGTGACACGAGGATGGTGACGATGGTGAGGTGATGATGGTGTTGCTGGTGGTGGATGTGATGTGGTTTCGGAGGTGGCGGTGGGGAGATGGAGAGGCGCGTGTAGGAGAGTGAGTTGGTGGATCGGATAGATTGGTAAATAAGGAGTCTTTTTGGAGCTCACCGGAAAACTCCGCCGGAAAAGTTTTCCGGCGGTGGTGGCCGGAAAAGTCGCCGGAGATGGTGGTGGCTGGCCGGCGGTGGGGCGGCCGGACATGGGAGGAGGGAGAGAGATTTAGGGAGTGTGTGTGTATACTTTTGATGGAAATGAGAAAGATGTATATAATTTTTATATATATATTAAAAGTTTATATTAAAAGTGACAAGGTAATATAGTCCAGGGTCTAAAGTGTAACTTCTTTATTATAGTTTTGGTAAAAACGGTTCGGGACTCATTTGAGTTACTTAACGGATGATTCAACTCTCGAAACTTGCGCCATTGTTCTCCAAATCATTTTTCTGATAAAAATGAGTATTCGCTTGATAATATTTCATAAATATTTTATAACATTTAATAAAATATCTGTTATTCAATTTATGAACCGGTTTCGCTTCGTCCAAAATAAAAATGGATTTCAACCCGAGTATTCGCGTTATCCACAACGCTTTTAATTAAAAATAATGACTAATTTATTTAATATTTTTATTAAATAATTACTGATAATTAAAAACAAAATTTAATTATTTTGGGTGTCGCGTTGTGTTTAAAAATGTTTGCGGTGCTGTTTTAGCCCTTTTCGGCTCGTTTCCAGGTCTCGGGCAAAACTGAAAAGTTGTCAGGAATGTCGTTTTACATCAAATTGCTTTAGGGTCCGTGCCGTTGATAACATTTAAAGTGATTAGATGGTTGTTCTCGGAAGTCAAGCCAGATCTAAAAGGCAAAGAGGTAAAATAGTTATTTAAAAAATCGGAAAATTTCTCAGATGTTACAGTAACTACCCTTAAACTAAATCTCGTCCGAGATTAAATTTGTTTTATCCGCTTCGGGTGTCTAAGAAAAAAGACTTAAGATTTACATAAAACTGTTGAAAATGACGTTGATAATTTATTTCAGCAATATCTGGTGATTTCTACACTCTTCATATATTAAATCTCGGTCTAGGTTTGACCAGATATCCAATCCTTAGAAGGTATCTTTAGGGGAAAACATCGTTTCAAGGGTTTATAACTGGTATAAACGCTTTATGAAGAAGTCATTATAGTGAAACACAGCAATGGAGAAGTGTAGTCGATGGTTCCATCTATATAAGGTTATAAATGACTTAAGCTGAGTCTCGTTTCTGCTATCCGTAATGTTGATGGATTCACAATCACGTGGCTTAAGGATGTAAGTACTAACTGACTTGGCAGTCTAATTTGTATCATGACGTAATTTGGTGTACTATTGGTTCTGCAATGAAATCAATTCAATGAATGCTATATCGACATAGGCTTATCTTGTTCAAGGTAGGTTTCATCACCTAGTTGATAAAGTTTGTAAAATCTAGGACCACTCCAGGGCCCAACAACAGCAATCATAACAACGATACTATAACAAATAGTGATGGGATACAGAGGGTGAGGACCCTCCGAGAAACAATATCCCCAGAATTAAGTTCGATAAATGAGTGGAGCTCACGGAAGAGCTTATGCGAATAGACGGCGAATTTTTGGTACTCAGTCGCTAGTTTGAGGACGAATCAGCTCCATTAGCTCAAGTGTGTAACACATCTATTAGTTCCACGAACAGTTCATGATTGCGAGGATTCGCAATGGCAAAAGTAATAACTTAAGAATGAAATAAGGTCGTTCCAAACGAGGCCTTAAGATTCTGTCGAGTGGTAGAACACGATTGTGTTTCTAGACCCTTTTCAACAGATTCTGGCGATTTTCGAATTTAGGTTCATACTCGTGTCATATCGGATACCATTAAGCCCACTCATTTTATTATCATTATTTGCATAAAGCAGCGTCCTCCCCCCCCCCCCCCATAATTTTATGTAAATAATCAATTGTTAACTTATGGTTCGGGGTTGAAAATTTTCATAAATTTGTTTTATTTAACTGAAAAGGGGTCCCAACCCTTTCAAAATAAATAAATTATAAACCCTCTACTTAATAATACCCGTGCATACGCGTACCTTCATAACCTTCTGGGTGGTTGAATTGACAATGCAATGTGCTCTAATGAGTATGGGACGAGTGTTTTAAAACTCGTCTTTGGAAGCTGGGAGTAAAACTGCCAGGCGAGATCAACATAGAGTTCAAGATAGTTAATGAGTACCTTGGTTAGAGTAAACCAGGTAAAAGTCTCGATGAACCAGTCAGCATAGCATTGTATCATATATATCTTCCTATTACAGTCCCGCACTATCCAAGACTTGTAACATTTTAGATTCATACATAATCCTATGGAGGACAGAATTATAACGCCTTGTGTAATACGATATTAATAAAGTTGTGAAGAAATTGAATGTCCTTAGAGACCCTTGTTTAATTACAAATGCCCGAGGCGAATGAAACCTTGTGCAATTCACAACGTCTAGCCGTACAATGAGGACCATTGTATAATCTCACCAATGTCTGACGAGTTGAATAAGGACCCATTGTTAACTCACATGTCTACAATTATTCTGGTATTTATATAATAATTCTTTATATAAATAAGCGTACGATACTACGCGAAAGGAATGCAGATTATATTATTATATATAATGTATGCCACGTGGCATTATGCAGACGTAACGTAAGCACATAAGCAAGTGGCGTGTATGCACTTTGAAAATGTTTGTTGTGATGCAATGTTTGTGAAAAGCTCTGTCTAGGGTAAAATATGCACCTAGATCTCTATAGCCAGTGCTCTGATACCAAATCTGTAACACCCAAAAATACGACAATGCAGCAGGAATACCACAATGGGTGCTACTTCATAATACACAGCGCTAGATACAAGAGAACGACCTCTAAGTGTCGTTTGAAAAGTAATCTCGTTGATTTAATCAAAATCTGAATTTGATATAACAAATGTCCCATAATTGCATCACAATGAAACGGCTTGAATGTATAAACTCCTCAATGCACGTCAAGAAATCGGGCGATATCATATACCTGAGAAAAACATGCTTAAAAAGGTCAACATAAAGTTGGTGAGTTCATAGATTAGTTTAAATATGAATGTAATCCACCGTATCATCACAGTACCATGTAAAAATCCCAAAGATTTTATAAAGAATGCACGACACTTTTTATGTCACCCAAAAATACCAATCTTATCCCAAAGATTTTCATAAAAAATGCATGACAAATTTTATGGCCCCAAAAGTACCAATCTTATCCCAAAGATTTTTATAAAGAATGCATGACAAATTTAATGTCACCAAAAGTGTATTCCTGGCACCCCGTGCCTATTGATTTCCTGAAAATAATATATATAAGGTAGGACCGCAAGAATTTTCTGTGATATGCAACCATGCTGATCTCACAAAATAGATTACTTTACACTAATGCTGATGACACTGAAGCTCTCGTCGCTCTTTCTTGAATTAAACTATATAATTGCAATTTCTGCCGATTAGCTGTTCAACCGAAAACATCTTAAATTTCGACATGCTTTAACGTTTGTTCTCGGTGATGCTAATCACCGAACGGGGAGGTCGTTTCCCGAATAGATCTATTAAATAACATTCGCGCTCACATAATGTAATTCCCAACTACATCTATGCAATTGACAGTTCATGATAAAGGGGCTCAACTTGGGTTATCGCTACTTAGGCAAACATGTAATCAATACTTGCGTCCAATTTATAAAACAAAACATGTTGTATCCGTTTATAAAACGATGCATATTTTCACCCCAAAAATATATATAACCGTTATCCAAGACGAGTAAAAGTGAGGCTATGAAACACATAATATCCTTTAAAAACAAACAGTGTTCTAAGATAAACACAGTAGTAAAAGAGTTTGTAGACAAGCATGTATTCCCCCTCGCGGGTTTATAAACATTCAAAAGATTGAAAAGCGAGGTTATGAACTCACATTGATGATGAAGAACGATTGATAGGTAGGCATCTAATTCACTTTGATGATGAAGAATGATTGACAGATAGGCATCTAATATGCACAATACGAACGGAAGACGAAGCTGCCTGACCGTGAAGATGCAGCTTAACTTAACGGCTAAGTTCCCACTAGCCTAGGTATGTGTGTGGGTTTCTCGTACGAATGGTAATGTCAAACAATGGACACGTTGATAAAAATTTTAGATTTAATCTCTTTGAAATGGTTTGTGGTTGGTTAAATAAATAAATTTAGATCTTCCCAGAGTGTGTAAGTATATATACTTGATCTATTACATATGACAAATAACCCTTATATGCTCAACCGTGTGTTATTATCACAAGGACAACTTATGAAAAATAACCCTTATATAATTCTTACCGTAAATTATATCATAAAAACGATCAATCCAAAGATTTATGAAAAGTATATAATACCTTGCAGGTATTATATAATAAATGCGAGTTGTTAATTAAACCAATTAGTTTGACTCCAATTTAATTAACAAAAGACTTTGAATAAAAGTTGACACGTGTCTTAATGTTACAAATTAAACAACCGATGTTGGTAACCGTTTATAACGATTATAAAATATAATTTAATATTTTATAAATCATGTTTCGTTTCATTGACAGGTCGTGTCTAAAATAATTATCTCATTGTAAAAGTATTGTTTTTGTTCGTTGTCAGGTTATTCTATAGTTATACTTTAATATTTTATAAAATATAACTTTAGCTCCTTTATTGGTTTATAAAACAATATACGTTTTAGCGGACCATTAATAGATATAGGAAGTTTATATAATTTCATCGTGACTTTCCCGTTTATATATCGTTTTCCAGTTTCGCAAAACTCGACGTTTTCCCTAAAATCAATATGTTGCAATTTTTAACGTTTCCATATTTCAATGCTCGCGTTTTTAGATATACCATATATATATATATCATTATACTTAAATTAAACCAAACTAATAAGTCTTATATTTATTTAACCGGTTAAACCACCAATTATTATTTATCCGGTTTTAATATTTGTTAAAAGCTTACGTTATTTTCATTTGTCAAAGTATAACTAAACAAACCCTCGTTGTTTCGTTGAACCAAACGCACTCTTGTTGTTCCGCTAAACCAAACGCCCCTATTGCTGCCACTATACCAAACGCACCCTATTTTGATTTCTTATGCCAAACACACCCTTTTTGTGTTAAACCCGTATCCAAACGCACCCTAATTCGATATTAATGTCAAACAAACGCACCCTCGGTGCGGCTGCCATAAACCAAACAGCCCCTTCGGCTGTTTTATTAAAACCAAACACACCCTCCGGGGTTTCACTATTAAACCCGGCGCACCCTATAGTGGCGGCAGCCCACCAAACCCACCCCATGGTGGCGGCTGCCCAACCAAACGCCCCCTTGTGCGGTGACAGCCCCAACCAACACACCCCCTTGGTGGCTGCCACCCAACCAAACGCCCCCTTGTGCGACTAAAACGATTCCAAACGCACCCGATTCGCTGCCAAAACTCAAAACAAACACCCCCTTGGGCTGCCAACCCCGAAAACAAACACCCCTAACTGCTATAAACCCCAAACGCACCCTTGTCGTTGAACCACACGCACCCGTGCTGGTGTAAACCACAAAACAAACGCACCCTTATTGTGTCTCTTTACAACCAAAACGCACCCTTTTGGGTGGCTGTCGACAAACAGCCGCACCCTTGCGGTGTTAATAGACCCAACCCGACAACCCTTATCCCCCCCGGCTGTCCCGGCTGTTGGACAGCCAACTCAACCCGACCTGACCCGACTGTCACCACAACAAACACGACATACCCTCTCCGTTATCCCACAAACCAACGCACCCTTGCGGCTGTGAACCCACAACCCGACACCCTCCTTTCTTGTTGTTACAAACCACCCGCACCCTTGTGGTGATATAAACCCGACGCACCCTTTTCTTGTTTAAGTCCCATAAAAACCCCGTTTTATGAATGTCAATGTTTGAAAATGGTTATAGTCCAGCAAAAACATTTTGACCCAGGTTCTCTATAACCATTGGCTCTTGATACCAATCTGTAAACACCCACCCAAATTGGTCGCAGCGGAATAAGGGTCCGGGCGTGTTACTCAAGATAATAGCTAAGATATATAAGAACGCCACAAAAAAATCGTTTAAAATGATACATTGGGATTTAATTGAAAGACTTACTGACAAAAGCATATAGCTTTACCTTGTTCACATGTTGAGTATTACAAAAGATTGTCCAAATCGACATTCCCAAAATCGTGATGACCTAAATCTTTAAGTGTGCAATCCAAAATGTAACCCAGATGCATCCTGGCATCCCATGCCTATTGAATCTCCTGAAAACATTGTTAAAACGTCACAAAAATGTTGGTGAATCTTAGGTGTTGATAAATCGTAATATGTAGGATCGCAAGACTAGATTACATTTACACTAAGCTCATGCCACTGAAGCTCGACAAGTCTGTCAGCATAACATTGCTACTCACCCGTGATGATTGTTTCTAACCCTAAAAAAACATCCCTAAAATATTCGACATGTATATGTTTCGTTTCTCGGGTGATGAAGCAAGTCACCCGAACGGGTAGGTCGTTCCGAATAGATCTATTAAAAACATTCCGCTCACGATAATGTGAATTTCCTCCCACTAGCATCGTATGCAATTGACAGTGCATGACATGGGACTTAATTGGGTTATTGCAACTTAGGCAAACATATAATCAATACTTGCGTCCAATTTATAAAACAAAGCATGTTTCCACCCCATAGTTATAAATCATTGAAATCGTAAAAATGTGGGGCTATGAACTCACCTTGAGTTCGGATAATCCAAATATCGCAGATAATGCGTCACGTAAAAGATCGAATGCAACCTAAATTATCATAGGTCGTATAAGTACTATGTACTTGGATATAATCTTATAGTTGTTATATCGAACTACCATCGGGCTAAATCATATAAAGAGGTCATGACATGACGTTCGAGGAGTTAGGACACTTTAAATCGTAAATCCAACAACTCGTCAAAACGCCATCCGAAGAGGCCTCATTATGAAACTCCCTAGTAATATAGTACTTTGATAACCACATAATATTCTATATAGCTCAATCACCAACTAATGGTTTTGGTAAAATTGTGTTTAATAAGTTAAAACGTTTATAATTACCGTTTTTTAGTAAAACTATGCATAACTTTTTTTGCGTTTTAACCCGATTCTCGGCGTTTCTTATGCCATCTTTTTCGTATTAAGGCGGTTAGCGATATTTGACAATTCATAAAATTTGTCCCCTATGGAAACATAACTGTGTTTAACTGTTCATCAACAGACATGAGTTTATAAAATTCATAATTTGTTGTCGTAAAAAAAACCGCGTAAATGTCGTATTATTATTCGTTATAGCCCTTCCGTTTTTTAGTGATTCTTTCGCGGACATTCACGTAATTACAAGTTATAATCATATTTTTGATGAGTTATTTCAAAACTGAAGTTAGCAGTAATGAATAGTGTTTTTATAAAAATAGTTTTATAAAAGTATTTCTCGTTGTAAACTCGTAATTAACGTATCTTTTTCGTTATAAATCGGTTTTTCGAGTTTCTTATCATTTTGGAATCGTCATGAGGTGTATTATTTTTATAAAATGACTAACCTACTGTATGAAGTTCGAAACAAAACACCCTTTTATACATTTATGCATACTTTTAATCACAACCTTTTTAAGTAAACTTTAAAAACCCTAATTTATATAACCTATTCCATGTTTAATACTTAAAAAACAACACGTAACAGTACTTTTACCCCTATTTTTTCCATGAATATATATGACCATAAGACATAAGAAAATTGTGTAAATTCATAAACATAAGTTTAACTCTTGTTACATATTTAAAAGTCCTTAGTGTGATTTTAGCCATATATAACATATAACACATAAAATAATGATAATAAAAAGTATAAAGGAATTTAGAAGACCTTAGGGATGATGTATGAGATGAGAAATGAATGCTAAACCCATGTTTAGATTCAAAACCAAAGCTTACACAATAAAAACCCTAGCTTTCCAAGATAAAACCCTATCTTCACTTTTCTTGATTAATACTTGAAAAAGGTAATCCAATGCTTGGAAACACCTTAGAATATCTAAGAGGATGGTGTATAGAAGGTAATAGGTTGGATAGAAATCTTTTGTATGTGGTTGCTTGGGCCTTGGTTTGTGCCGTGAGCTATATGGAGCCAAAAGGGGAGGTTTTGTGATTTTTGGTAAGTGTTTATGCAATGTGAGAGCTATATCTTATAAGACACATGTATATATGGTGTAGGACAAGTCAAGGGGACAAGGTAAGGTTCAAGGGATGGTCTTTGGTCTTAGGGATGGTCTATGTCATGGTCTTTGGTCAAGGTAAGCTAGGAATGGTGCCATAAAGAAGCATGGTGCACTGTTGACCAAAGTGGATGAGTTTTTGTATATAATACTTTGTACAATTTGCAAGTATTTCGGCAATACATAGATATAGAATATATAATATTGTAATTTTATGTATTGTGTATAAAAGTGGGTATTGTTTGAGCGTAGAAAAGTTTTCGGTGGTCCAGGGAAGTGCCTAAACGCATTTTATCGCGAAAACGTATACACTTTAAACTTTACGTATCCGATAAAAATAAAAATGGACAAAGTTATACTTATTTCTCAAAATAAGTATATAACCTTTGCTTAATGTAAACAGTTAAAATTGTATTGATAGCCCGATCATATTGAACGCTAATTTTTTAGCTTACGCGATTTAAACTTAAAAAAAAAAATCATGAAATTAAAAGCAAACGCATACAACACTAAAAATAAATAGGCATATTTTTTATCGACGTCGTCAAAGACTTTTGAAACACATGGGTGATATAAATCACCCGAACGGGGATTGTCAATCCCAATAGATCTATTTATAACATTCGCGCTCACCCTCCAGGTGATTTACAGTTCATGGTAGTGGGCACAATTTGGGTTATCGCTACTTAGGCAAACACGTAATCATATCATGAAAATTAACCACTTGCGTCCAATTATAAAAACCCATGCATATATTTCTTACTCCAAAACGAGTTCATAAGTGTAACCAAGTATTGTATCTCCTCGCGAGATATATAAATGAGTATATAAACCAAACAGGTAATCAACCATGTAAATGCCTTTGTAAACATGTATGCAAACGAGTGGTAAATGAGCACGTAACGAGTTTAAATCGAACTACGTATGGAATTTGAAACAAGCATCGTTTCTCACCCCAAAGATATAAACAATTATCCAAAACGAGTATAAGTGGGGCTATGAATACTATCACTATTGATGAGAAGAACATTGGAATAGGAGGCCAGCTAATATGCACGATACGAACGGAAGACGAAGTTGCCTGACCGAGAAGAAGCAGCTTAACTTAACGGCTAAGTCCCACTAGCCTAGGATAATATGTTTGGGTTTCCCAGTGAATTGTAACGCGACGCGTTGATAAAGATTTAGATTTAACGTTGTAATGGTTTGGTGGTTGGTTAAATAAATAAATTTAGAATATTCCCAAAGTGTGTAATATATATACTTTATATATTACATATGAAAAATAACCCTTATATGCTTCATACCGTGAGTTATATCACAAGGACAATTAATCCAAAGATTAGTGAAAAGTATATAATACCTCGCAGGTATTATATAATAAGTGTGAATAAAATAATTAACCCAATTCGTTTGACTCATTTTCTGAAATCACCACTTAATTAAACAAAAGTACTTATGTAACGTAATCGTACGTTTTAAGATTTTCAATTAAGTTAACCGATGTTTGTAAAGCCTTTTACAACAATTATTAGGTTACCTTCTAGCTGATAATTATAAAATATAAAATAATATTTTATAATTTATATTTAGTTTCCTCGACGACTCGCGCCTAAAATAATCATCTCATTGTAAAAGTATAGTTTTCGTTCATTGGTCGGGTTATTGTATAATACAAGTCAATGTATCTTTTAAAATATAACTTGGTCCCTTTTTATTCGTTTATAAAACAATATGAGTTTTAGCAAAACGTTACTAAATATTGAAATATATATATATTTCGTTATGACATTTTCGGTTATATAATGTTTTCCATATTCGTAAAACTCGACGTTATCCTTAAATTAGTATATATTGATATCGTTCGTTTTTCAATATTTCAAATGTCCGCGTTTCCTAGATATAACATATATTTAAATCAATTAATAAATATATCTTTATTTAACCGATTCTAACCACCAATAAAATATTTGTCCGTTTTAATATTTATAAAAAAAAAAAAAAACCCCCCTTTTCGTTATTTCGTTTGTTGTTTTGTATATAAAAACCAAACAAACCTTATTGTCCGTGATTCTGCTATTTCCAAGCGCTCCCTAACGGGTTTTTTTTCTGCTAAACCAAACAAACAAACCCATTTGTTGTCTTCTCTAAACCCACATGCACCCTATGTCATTTTCTGTTCCGACCAAACGTGCCCTAGTCGTTTATAACTAAAACCAAACGTACCCTACTCGTGCCCAACCCAAACCAAACACTCCCCAATTGTGTTCCCAGTCAACCCAACGCACCTCTTGTGCATTTCGGCTAAACCAAACCCACCCTTGTCTGTTTATGCTAAACCACACGCTCCTTAATTTGTTTCTATACAAAACCAATGCACCCTCGAGGTGTTGTGAACCCACAAACCAAACGAACACCCCGGCTGTTTTCGACAGCCAACACAAACACACCCATACCCGGCTGTTTTCGACAGCCAACCCCGACAACCCAGCGCACCCTCTTGGTGTTTACAACCAACTAAACGCACCCCTGTGCGTGGTTTCATCAAACAAACGCACTCTCGTCTATGTAAACCCTAACCAAACACCCTATACGGCTGTGGCTACAAACCGAACGGACCCGCTGAATGCAACCAAACGCACCCTAGGTGTGCAACCCAAACGCACCTATTTCTGTCCCTATAAACTACACGCACCCTGCTTTATTTTAAATCAAAACCAAGGTTGGCTGTTACAACAAAACGTGCCCCATTTTGTTGGTGATGCCATCAAACCAAACGGACCCTAGCTGATACGAAACCAACCGCACCATATGTGGTTTGTTATCAAAACCACACGCACCCTAGGTGCGGTGAACAGCCACCCGAACGCCCCCTATACGCGATGAACCCGCTAAACAAACACACCCTTGTGGGTGTTTATAACCACCAAACACACCCGTGGCTGGTTGCACAGTGGTGGTGGCGTGGAGTTGGTGTCGAGATGGTGGTGTTATGAAGATGATGACGACGGTGGTGTTATGGTGGTTGTGGGCTCGCGGTGGTGATGATGACGATGAGATGATGATAGTGGCGGTGAGAGGGTGGTGGTGGTTTTTGGCGCGTGAAGGAGAGTGACACAACGGGTTGGATAGATCGGCTCACGAGAATCATTTTTGGGGTTCACCGGAAAACTCCGCCGGAAAAGTTTTCCGGCGGCGGTGACGTGGTGGTGGCCGGAATGCTGGCCGGAGAAGAAGGCGGTGGCCGGCGGTGACAGGGTGGCCGGCGGTGGGGAGGGTGGAGAGAGGGAGAGAGAATTATAAAAAGTGTGTGTGTGTTTTTATATGAAAATGAGAAAAAATGTATAAAGTTTTATATATATAATAAAACTTTATAATCATTGTGACAAGTATAGATAAGTTGGGGGTAAAAACTGTAACTTCTTCATATACTTTTTGATAAAAGCGGTTCGGGACTCATTTGAGCGACTTAACGGATGATTCAACTCTCGAAACTTGCGCCATTGTTCTCCAAATCATTTTTCTGATAAAAATGAGTATTTATTTGATAATATTTCATAAATATTTTCGTAACATTTATAAAATTATTCGTTATTCATTTCGTGATCCGATTATGCCTTGTTCGGAAATAAAAATGGATTTCAACCCGAGTATTCGCGTTATCCACAACGCTTTTAATTAAAAATGATGACTAATTTATTTAATATTTTTATTAAATAAATACTGATAATTAAAAACAAATTTAATTGTTTTTGTGTGTCCGCGTTGTATGTTGTCCGTATAATCT
>BQNB010029681.1:0-16906 GCA_026074375.1 Tanacetum coccineum
TAAAGTTAAAACATTTACAAACATACATTTGGTAAAAATGACATAACTTTCACGTTTCAAGTCCGTTTCTTGCATTTCTTATGTCCACGCTTTTGTATTAAGACGAAGTATCAAAATATGACATTTTTGTATTTCATGTCCTCTGATGAACAGTGATTTTTACTGTTCATACCAGTTATAAACTTATTTTTATAACTTTAATTAACGTAAAATGTATATTTGCCGTATCTTTTTTGTTATATGTCGATTTTTCGAGTTCTTTACATATTTGGAATCGTCATGAGGTGTACTATATTGATAAAACATGACAGGGTTGTCATAAAACACGAACCAAAACAGTCCCTTTGTAATTAATATGTATACTTATTGATATCACTTGTTTTATGTACTTTATAACTTAGTAAATTTTCCACAATCCTCCATAACCTTATTTATCATATAAACCAAGAGTGTACTGTCACACCCCGCCAAGGCAGAAACACGAGGCGTAACGTCATGGATATCATCACAACACAATGGTGTCAACAATAGAGAAACACTAAATGCACAACTAAGTAATAAAGACACAATGTGTCATGACAATACCGAAAACCAAAAGAACGACATGTTGTATTAATGAAAGAGGGTCTCACCAATACAAGAACAACATCTCACGATCCTAATAGAATCAAATAACATTCAACAAAATCCATGCAATAAACATAAATAAACTCAGGAGTGAACTCCAATGCAATCCTAGCAGTCGCTCTAGCCACTTCTCTTAACCTCAATATTCTCATGAAGCTCACCTGAAAATGATGCTTAAAAACGTCAACACAACGGTTGGTGAGAGTCATAGGTTTAAGACACACATTATAAACCTTTCAAACCAATTACTGTGATTATCAAAACAATATAGGACAATTATGCAACATATGAACTTATGCTAACATGCAAACCAAATCACCATATCAAACCAACCATACATATACTGAGTTGGCGTACCCCTCCGATCCCACATACGTGACTTACGCACCTAAAAGTCTACCAGCTGAAGCTTATATTTAGGCCCGAACCCATACCAATTCACTGAGTTGATCAATCTCAAATTAACGATTCGTGAGATGATCAGCCCCACTATTAATGATCCTCAACACAACACAATATCATGCAACAATAAGCCATAATGTAGTCACATAATGTCCATACGAAATCAAAACACATAATCACAGCAATTCAAAACATTTTCAAAACACTTAGCATCATTTCCATCCCAATTTAAAACATAAAAAAGAGGGACTATGAAACTCACCTGATGCTTAGCTTCCCAAAAGAATCCAACAAAAGCTTCACAAACACTTAACGGATAATCTAAACAATTAAGCACACAATAAGCAACCATCAATTAGGCATTCAACCAAATATGATGTAACCTCAACTATGATGGATATCATCTACCATAGTTTTATACTTGATTTAACCCTTTTCCAACTCCTACATATGCCATTTACACCTCAATGCTACACTTTAAATTTTCTGTTTGAAGCAGAATTTTATACTCACTTACGCGTCCTAAACGTACCACTTAAAAACTTCTATAATTCAAACCAAAATTCAACATGCTACATATATGTCCTATGAATCTCTCATAGCTCTCCCAAATCCATTACCCTTTTACAAATATCCTTTAGAAATTCATTAATCCAAAGTGTCCAGAATTCGTCCAGAATCTGACACCCTAAAAGTATGGCACTAGCTGACCACTTTAGACCTCCTTAAATACTTAGACAAAATTCAAGGGTTACACACAATATATAAACTAACTTCCACGTGATTGTTAGCCTCTAACTAGATGTCTAAGTATTTTTAGAAAAATCAAAACCAAAACTGAAATTCATCACTGTTTTAAACACTGATTTTGTAACGACCTTTTGACCCACTTACCGACCATAAAAACTCACGAGACCAACGTTTCTGGAAAATAGACTCTCTAAGGTTATCTCCAGTATATTGTAAATTATTTATTTGAATTTTTATGAATGAGTTATGACCTCTACAAGACTGACCAAAATTCTAAAGTGAATTAAAACGACTATATTCAAAAAAATCAAGCCCTAACCGACTAACCCAATCATGAAAACAATCAAACGAATAATCAAACATGATCTATACATCATAACTTTCAGAAACATAAAACCCTAATCCAAACCCTAGTCAAAAATTACATCTTTAAAACCCTAATCCATAATACTTAGATTACATTAATTAAAATAAAGACTAGAATTAAACAAGGATTAGAAAATACCTTAAACCCTAAAATTCTTCTTCTTCTTATCTTCCCTAGATCGGTCGAACAAATGAGGGGCTTAGGGATTTTATTTTTTGTATTTATAGGCTCCTAAAGTAATCTTAGATAAAGCCTAATTAGAGTTTGATTTCTAATACAATTCCTTTTTTTCCTTTTTTTTCTATTAACCGGCCGAATAAGCTTTTTTTTTTCTTTTATTTATTAATTATATAATTACTTGTATTTCCTTAAATTTTTATAAAAACCTTGACAAATTTGACTATACCTTTTTTCATAAATGAAATTCACTAGACTTTTAAAAATAACTTTTTAACTTTTCATTTTCAACCGAATTTTCTTAAAATAGAAATTTTACACTTTTTTTAACTTACCACTGAAAATCTAAACCAATCTTAGACTACTAACACAAAAATACGTATACATAAAAATAATTACACATTTAACACGGAAATGCTCAAATCTCAATAATCATTTCCTTGTCACTCAGAAGTGAACGAAATGAACTTAACCAATTCCACCACTATTTCAATCTCATTGAGATGATCACACTCAATAGATCGATTACCAAAACCTCACATAACCCACATAAACTCATATAAACACACAAAATCACATATACTATATATTACAACAGGCACATAAGTCAATACTAACGGTTTGACTAACCTGCCCCAAATCATGGTTGTCATAGTATCCCCTCCTTTAGGAAATCTCATCTTGAGATTTAACTAGCCGATTCATCAGCTCGATCAACAAACAACTGAGGGTACTTAGACTTCATATAATCCTCGCGTTCCCAAGTAAACTCAGGACCACGCTTAGAATTCAAACGAACCTTTACTAACACAATCTTACTACGCTTTAAACTCTTGACTTCACGATCCATTATCTCCACAGGTTCCTCAACAAAACGAAGAGTTTTGTTAACCTTTATCTCACCTAATGGCACATGCAAACTAGCATCCGCCAAACATTTCTTTAGGTTTGACACATGAAACGTGTCATGTACCCCACTCAATTCCTCAGGCAATCTCAATCGATAAGCTACAGGACCGATCCTTCCAAGAATCTCAAATGGTCCTACGTATCTCGGTGCTAACTTACCCTTTTTCCCAAAACAAATTACACCTTTCCAAGGTGATCTCTTCTAGAATTATCCCGATAAGGATTTCGTGCAACCCCAAGCACCTATAGGGTCGAAATACTTTATACGGAAAGTGAACTCAACACAATTCTAATAAGATATCCAGGATTATCACTACACCCTACCCGATTTGCCAATAGGACTGTCAAGATTAGTAGAAGTCGTTTCATTACCCTCACCATTAAATGGATCTCTCTCATCATCAGTGGGTCTTTTAAGTGTATTACCAATAGTGTTATCAAATAAATTTAACAAGCTTAATTAAGATCCATTTTGACTTTCAAAAATACTAAGACTGTATTTTTAGAGGAAAAAAATAGTTTAATAAAAGGTGATATCTCTAGAAAATAAAAAAAATTTATTTTCAAGACTGTAAAGTTTATATGCTTTTTCAACACTAGAAAATCCTATGATAATACATTTCTTAGACCTAGAACTAAACTTTTCATGATTATTCAACATAGTAGAATAACACAAATAACCAAAACACTTAATATGAGAAAGGTTTGGTTCTTTTCTATAAACTAACAGAGAAGGGATGCTCCATACAAGACAAGTGAAGAAAGCCTATTAATAAGATAATCAACAGTTAAAAAAGAGGACTCCCCCTTGAAACATAAGACCTCTGATAACATTCAACAAATATCTATGTTTCTTTTCTGCTATGCAATTTTGCTGAGGTGTGTGGGCACAAGAGGTTTGACGAACAATACCTTTTTCATTGAAATACAGTCCAAGTTTATTGTTCACAAACTCATTACCATTATCAGACCTAAACACCTTAATCTTTTTATTAAACTAAGTACTTATTAACTCCACAAAACTTTCAATGTAAAAAGCAACTTCGTCTTTAGGTTTCATCAGATAACCCAACACAGATGCGTCTGTATATTGACTACAATCATAAAGTTCTTATATCCATTCCTACTCACAACCAAGTAGGGACCCTAAATATCCAAGTGAATAAGATCACCAACAGACTCAGACTTATGGTCACTCAATGGAAAGGGATCCCTTGTTTGCTTAGCTTTGTGACAAATGTCACAAGGAGAAATATGCTTATCATCCTTTAGACCAATATCTTTACTAAGAATAGACATTACTTGTTCCATAGGGTGCGACCGAGTGTTGTATGTATGTTGATTTAGACACATGACAAACAAAGACCGAATTAGAGAGACCACACTTAGACTTACCATATTGTCACACATCAAACAAATATAGACCACCAGACTTATTACCATTCCCCACAGTTTTGACCAAATTCTAAATGTAACATTTATGCTCATCATATAAATTCTTGTTGATCGCTCCGCGCACATGGGCTTCTCTAACGTACTCTAATCTCAAAACTCATGTAATGAGACACGAAGAACCAGAATACTGATCTAACAATCAACCAACTTACTATGATGTGCTCGCGCCCTTTTTATTACTATCTAACTGTGTATAACTATATTACAGATGAAGTCCTTATCGCGATTGTTGTGCTCACAGACAGAAGTTACACAGAAAGAAGAATGGTTGTCGTCGCACGCAAATTGGAGAGAACATTGTAAATGAGATACCCCAAGAACTCACAATATAAGAACCCTAGCCTTCTACAATCAGACTAAAACTGAACCGAAAGAGTCAAATGTGACTATTAGGGATATAAATAAGTATCGCCGAGATGATCAATGATAACAAAACCATACTGAATATCATAATACGAATTGAGAGAGACTAGATAGAGATAAACATTTTTTTGAATGAATAATGAAACCCTAATTCCAGCTTGTTAGGTGCTTATATAGACCAATGTTCCACAAATGACCATGCATAAAGAAACTTGACACAAATAACTCAAAGTTATGTTAGAATCAAATATATACACAAATAGTGCGTCAAGTCGTCAACAATGATCAAACATAAGTTTGGATCAAATCCCTTTTAACAAAAACGTAAGTATTGACCAAGTCAACATAAATCAACCCACATTTCTCAACACTAATTTTCCATTGCTAAAAATACATAAGAAAAGTTAGTTCATATTAATCTAGTTGGATATTATTACTAGCAACTTTGAAAAAGTCAAGATTCACGTTATTAATTAATTAGTTATGATAAAACTATTATACTATAAAAAATTGATAATCAAGTGTTTTATGACTTTAAATTTTGTTAGAGGACAATTATTTTGAAACTCAGAAAATACGTTTTTTAGTGAATATTGATTTAAAATGATAATTATTTAGATACAAATCATAAAAATTGTTTGTCATCATTCATCTATACTACATATATTGAAATTTCAAGATTCTTGAAACTTAATCTATACATGAAATGATTTTCATTTGGAATATATTAACACAAAACGTGTAGTAAGTTTGAAATGCCCTTATTATACATTCTAGAGAGAATTACATAAATCGTCCTTGTGGTTTGTCAGATCTAACATATTTAGTCTCTGTGCTTTTTTTTTCATCAGGTTTGGTCCTTTTGGTTTTGATTTATTACGGGTTTGGTCCCTTGACCAACATATGAAATGCAAAAATCGTCCATGTGGTTCGCGTCTCGCTCGTTTTATTATTTTTTCGAAAATAAAAAAAAAGTTTTGAATTTTTTTTTGAAACTTCATTTTTTCATAATTTTTTTATTTTTCAAGATTATTTTTTTTTGAAAATTTGTATATACGTTTTTATACAATATATTATATACACGTGATTATACACACAAATTTATACACGTTTTTATACACACGTTAGTATACACCCGGTTTTGTACACGTTTTTATATACACTTTTTAAACACACGTTTTTATACACGTTTTATATACGTTTTTATACACATGTTTTATACACGTTTTTATATACACATTTTATACACGTTTTTATTCACGTTTTATATACGTTATATACACACGTTATTATACACGTTATAAAAATGTGTGTATAAAAATGTGTCTATAATATCGTATACAAAAATGTACGTATAAAAACGTGTATAAAAATTTTCGAGAAAAAAATCAAAAAATTAAAAAATTTCAAAAAAAAAGAAGTTTCGAAAAAAATATTTTTGAGAAAAATTTCGAAAAAGATAATAATTATAATTATATGAAAACCACTGGGACGATTTTTGCAACTTCATATGTAAAGATGAAAATACCCTTCAAGTTAATGGTCAAACTAAGGAAATGTTGGTCAAGAGACCAAACCCGTAATAAATCAAAACCATAAGGACCAAACCCGATGAAAAAAAGCACAAGGATGATTTATGTAATTCTCTTTACATTCGAAGATGTTTTGGGATATGATTATGCATTAATATTAATTATAGTCATCATTTAATTAATTCCTATGAATTACAAATTTCATATTATGCATTATATGTTTAAATCATATTCTAAATGAGTATATAATCTAGCCTCCATCAAATCAAACATTCATCAATTAGGTAACTGTTTCAAGTTTTGATTGGCTTTGAGTTCACGTTTGCTTTATTTGGTTATATCAACATCCTAAATAAACTTTTGATTTTAGAAATGTTACACGTCTACTTTGATAAGATAAGATGAATTTAGAAATTGCAGTACACGTGAATGGTGATCGAGAAGTTTTGATGCTTTAGTTTTATTATAACGAAGTTCTTGAATTGAATGAGGTAATTACAATACTTTCGATATGAGAAAAGATCTGTAAAGAACAATGTCCAATTAAAGAATAAATCCTTCAATCTCATTCATCAATTTTATTTCCATCTAACGGCTTATATTAAATCCTATGTTTATTTAATTAAATAATCCACTTTCATCCTATTTTTTAAAATTAACATATCTCTCAAACCGTTAATCGTTACGCAAATTTAATTATACCATCGCGAAGATAATTAAATTATCTTTCTATAGATGGACACTTTTATATACTTTCGACGAACATTTTTTTTAATTTTCGTCCAGAAAAAATCACACGTGATTTGAAAAATCACATGTGATTCATTACTTGAAAAATCACACGTAAATTTGTAAATTCACATGCGATTTATGAATTTATGAAATCACACGTGATTTATTACTTTAAAAATCATAAGTGAATTTGTGAAATCACATGCGATTTATGAAATAGCACGTGATTTTTAAAAACAACAAATCACAAGTGATTTTACAAATCACGTGTAATTTTTCTTCGCGGAAATTTTAATTCTAAAGAATCGTCAAAAGTATATGAAATCGATTTTTTATATTTACGTCTGAAAAAATCACATGTGATTCTGCTACAAATCACATGTGATTTTTTCAGACGTGACTGAAAAAAAAATCGAAAAAAGTTCGTCGAAAGTATATAAAAGTGCCCCTCTATAAAATGATGATTTAATTCTCGTCGCGATGGTGTATTTTTTGTCGTTTGACGATTTACCGTTTGCAAGATATTTTTTTTTTTTTAAAGATGTGAAAAGTGAGGTTTTTTATTATTTGATGAAAAATAGATAGCTAGGATGTGTTCTTTTGTTCTTTGATATGACATTGTTCTTTAATGATCTCACCTCTTTCGGCCATTTTTTATCCCGAAATTTGAACCACTCAAATCCGATGTTTATGAGTGCAGGGACCAAAATCTGTAAAAAGGCCATCTAAAAATAATGTTATTCTTAATTAGTATGTGGAAGAACGTGGAGTTCTGATAACCTTCAATGGTTCATCTTAGCCTAGATTTGGTTGAATGATTTGGGCTTGAACCACGTTAGGTGGTGATGGCTATGCTTCATTTTTGACAACTAATTGGACCCACGTGGCTTTTTTAAAACCATGAACCCATGCCTGTGACATGGCAATACACCCACGTGAAGATATGATGACGTGGCACTAGGTCTACACGCATTCGGATTCTGTGCTTGCTTACGTGGAAGTGACACGTAGGATGGATACGGTGACGTGGCACATGTGAAAGGATATGTATGTATGGGTATGAGAATTAATCTTGTTCTTGTGTGGTGATGTGCATCCACAATGTCGTATTGTTTAAGTTAAGAAAAGTCGTGTGTTTCTGGAGATAGAGTTGAAATGTTTGATTTTTACCTCTTGCAAGATTCAAGGATTTTACATTAGGTAGAACCGGAAACAACCTCTTAACCTTTGACAGGAGTAGGGCTATCTGCATCTCAACCTCTTTCATACACTGTGAAAGACGTTAATGAGACCTATAATCCGTGAAAGACGGTATTGAGAGCGCGTTCTGACTCCGTTTTTTGAGAACCGTTGTTGGAACCGAACCGATTTTTTTGGATAAAAAGTGGGTCCGGGAATTTACTTTATCAGATTATCTTATCCATGATTAATTTTTCTATGAGTGGACAAACTTGATAAGAATAGCATATTTTTCTTATTCTATAAATAAAGGTATGTTATATTACAACTATTATCACAACATAACAATCCTTCATACAACTATCATTAAGAACAAAAAAAAAAAACATATCCACCTCAATGGCAAGTGAATCCGCCTCTGGCTCAGCTACTACCGGTGTTGGTTCATCAAGTGCACTGCAAATCCGTGAAATCGTACAAACCAGTCGAAACCAAGAAGTTTGGAAAGACTACAACATGTGCATTATGACCGACGGTCATAAAAAAGCACAATGCAAGTTCTGCTTTCATTTCTTTGCGGTTGGTTCCAATACGACGTTGAAGAATCATATTAGTCATCCTCATTGTGAAGTACTCAAGGCTCAGCAGAATCAGAACCCTGAAGCGGGGCAAACGACGATGGGCCGAGATGGGCAAGTTTTCATGTACAATCCGGATTATCTACGTGAACAATTTGCGGGTTTGGTGATTCAAAGAGGGTTACCATTTAACCACTTCGACAACGAACAGACAACGAGAGTGTTCCAGAACACTATGCAACCGCGCTACACTCATGTAAGTCGTTCTACCCTTAAACGTGATGCTATGAAATTATGGGTAGCGGCTAAACAAGCAACAATTGATGGTTTTGCTAACTTAAATACTATGGTCAACCTAACAACGGACATATGGTCCGCTCCTCATAATTTGCCCGGTTCTTACATGTGTGTTACCGCACATTGGATTGAACCTAGTTCTTGGCAAATGATGAAGCGGGTCATTTCGTTCGAAGAGTTTTCGTCTGAGCACACCGGTAAAAACTTGAAATATATGTTAGAAAAAGTCTTTGTCGTTTATGGTTTGAAAGATAAAATTTTGTCAATTACTTTGGACAATGCCAGCAACAACACATCGGCCATGAATAAACTAAGATTAAAATACAACCCACCAATGGGGGGTAGATTTTATCATAGTCGTTGTGTTGCACACATCATTAACTTGGTTGTGCAAGCTGGTTTAAAGGTCCCCATAGTTAATCAAATGAAAGAGGCTTTCAAACAAATGTTAAAAGATGTTTTCAAATCTGGTGAGAAAAACCGTAGACGGTATATTAAAATTTGTCACGATGCAGAAAAACCTTGTTATTCGCCAAATTGGGACATTGAAACACGATGGAACTCCACTTTTGAAATGTTCGAAAGTGGTTTGAAACAGCAAATAACGTTGAGTCATTTTCATGACATTTTGGTCAGCAAGAATGGTAGAAGGTTTAAAAAATTCCCGGATGAATATTGGGGACGTATTGAAATGTTAAACCCATTACTTGCGGTGTTTCAAAATGCTACGGTTGTTTTGTCGGGGGTTTACTACCCAACATCTCCATTGGTTTTGCAACAGATTTTTTTCATAAGTTGTAAATTATCTGATTTAGAACTTGAGGGGGGGGTGTTGTCAAGTATGGTTAAACCGATTAAGAGAAAACTTAGGAAGTATTTTGAAAACATGCCACCAATAATTACTTGTGCAGCCGCTTTAAATCCATGTTTTAATGTATCTGGGGTAGACTATTTGATTGAAAATATAAGTAGGGACTTGGAGTTTGCCGATGATGGGTTTGCAACTAGGTCCGTAGATTATTTTCATGAATCTTTCCAAGGATTGTATAATATGTATTATACGAAATATGGTAGTCACCAGACTCAATCAACAACTGCTGAGGGTTCTTCATCCCAAAAGAGTCGTGATCCTTTATCTCGTATGGTACACGGTTTAACCCAACATAAACAAAAGAAGGCAAGGGGTGATCCTATAATGTCCTCTGAGTATGAGCAATATATCAAAACAGATTTTGTGAGAGGACTTCAGCCCAAGGACTATGAATCTTATGATGTATTGGGGATTTGGAAAACAAAGGAAAATCAGTTTCCTGTTCTATCCCGCATGGCCCTGGATATATTAAGTGTCCAAGCTTCTTCGGTAGCATCTGAATCAGCATTTTCAACAAGTGGTAGGATTTTGTCAATCCGAAGAACAAGACTAACTGCAGAGTCTTTAGAGATGTGTATGTGTTTAAAGGACCACTTAGACGCTCATGAGCGTAGACAGCACACAACTCCACTTGAACTGCCCTTGGACGTTGAAGAAGGTGTCTTTAATGACGAGGTGCAAATGAATGAAGCCACTCAACTAACCGATCAAGAAATTGCGTTAGATGCTAGTAGCGACGGCTCTTTTGAAGAACCACCTCGTGATTATATGTTGAGCAGCGGGGCAGAAGATGACGAAACCCAAGATGGAGCTGGAGGGTCTATGTCACACGGACACGGACAATACACATACTACTAGTTTTATTTTGTATTTCGTTTATGTTGTATTTCCTATATGTTGTATTTCCTATATGTTTAAAAAATAAACAGCAACCGTTCTTGTCATCACGACTTCTTTGTATTTCGTTTATGTTGTATTTCCTATATGTTAAAAAAAAAAAAAAAAAAAAAAAAAAAAAAACCAAAACTGACCAAACCGGTTTTACAGGTTAACCGGAACCGAACCGGTTCCAAACCGGCAAACCGGTTCGGCATGAACCGATACCCAAACCGGTTCCAAACCGGTTCAGGTTCGTGCCGAACTGGTTTCGGCTTCCTGTTGACTGAAACTGGTTCCTGTTTGACTCAAACCGAACCGAACTGGTTAACTGATTTGCGCACCTCTAACTCCACCATGAACGTAATGTCGTAAACTATGAGTATATTTGGAGCCGGTATCTTCACCCCATTACCAGCCAAAGTTATTTGTTCTCAACAAAAATAAAAACAAAGAAAACAATGAGGTTACGTTTTCCTTTTGGGCGATAATGTGTGCCACCGACGGTGAGAGTTTGGTATCGTGGCCATTCGACAGCCAAATAGTCTCTAGATCATCCAACATCCTCGAACATTGGTATTAAAATCAGTCTTATCAGTTCTATATGAAAAATCCATTTGCACGAGTTGGTAGGCACTCAAAAGTATCAGTGAAGACTAATTAAGCCGGAATGAAATTGATCTTTATTGATTATTGCTTCATGAATGTTTTAATTTGTAGTATAACTATTGATGTTCTTACTCTGAAGTATGAAGGGTGTATAGAAAAAATGTCCCATGACATAAATGGATTTTGATGTCTGGGTAAAATAATGCTGAGGCATTATTGCTAATTTCCCTATAAGATTTCATGTTGTACCAGTAAAAGAGTCCGTTATATATCATTTCCTTATTTGCAATCACCTATAGTGTTTGTTTCGGGCTTATATAGCCGGCTTATGGCTTATTCGGTTTTGGGCTTTATGTTTCATTAGTTCACTTTTTCTGGCTTATTTTGAAACTTTTCGGCTTATATAAGTTTATTATGACATGATGAGCTTTTATAAAGCCGAAAAGTTTCAAAATAAGCCACAAAAAGTGAGCTTATGAAAAATAAGCCCAAAACCAAATAAGCCATAAGTCCGCTAAATAAGCCGAAACAAACACGCAAGCATTTTATAAGTTAACACAAACACCCCCTAGATTTCTAGTTTCGTTACTTCCGTTTTTATTTAGGAAATGTTTTAAAACCGAACCGAACCGAACTCATTTCTTTAGTTAGCTTGGGTTTTCCATATTCTTATTTTGAAACATAAGTCAAGAATGCTTTCTATAAATTTTTGTACTTTCTAAAAAGTTACACTATTTTTGAATATTTGTAACCGAAAATATATTTGTGATTTTTGAATTAGTTATAGGTTATAAATAGCGTGAAGCGTGGCGTGGCGGCATGGCCAAGCCTCACGCATTTGTGAGCCATGGCGTTTTTAAAGCGTGACTTAAAGCGGCAAAAAATATGAAAATATTTATAAAGTTTTATATTTATATCATATTACAAGTATATTGAGTTTAAAAAAAGTGTCATACATAAGGACTAAAGTCAAGAAACTATCTTTGCATGTAATCTTTTTCATATTTATATATAAATACGATTTTTATCGAAATTGAATTCAAAAAAGCCTCAACGCATCACGTTTTATCACGTCTTATCACGTTTTTTTACTCCTCATCTCACGTCAAGCCTTAAGCCCAAGCCTTGGCCTATTGCGTGGCGTGGAGGTCACGCCTCGCGCCTTTGCAAGGCCTTTGTGCGCCTTTTAGAACCATCTTATGTATGTTAATTGAGATTAGTTGAACTATCGGAATCAGCAGTGAGTTTGGGTTTTAGAGTTCAGTTTATGTCAAATAAAAGTGGGGATAAGTGACTGTTATGAATGTGGACACGTGGACACATGTGAATCAATTATTCTCATCACCCATAAAAAGCCAAATATGAACCAACTTGTAGCAGTATATATGACTCTTGTTAAGTTTCTTGCTTCCCTGTCTATTTTTTGAATATGACTCGGTTGTTGAACCACTCGTTCACTCACTTAAGGTTGAACTCGATAAATTTTGAGTGTAGTAGAGGGGTGGAAACTCGAAAAGTGGTCTCGAGAACAGTCCATGGTGCGTTAACAGAAGATAAGAAAGTGAGTGTAGTTAAGAATGGGAAAGATTCGTTAGAGATATGTCGTGTGGTTAATGGGATGTGGCAGACTAGTGGTGGATGGGGTAAGATTGATAGGGATAATGCAGTTGATGCCATGCTTCAGTATGCTGATGCTGGCTTAACCACCTTTGACATGGCCGATATATGTAAGCTTCCAATGTGGTAATGTAACTATAATAGTATAATCCTAAGTATACACATTGTACAAGCAGCAGGTGTTGTACTTTACGGAGTCGATTGTAAACAATAGAAGAGGTTTCGGTTTAGACAGTATGAATTTAGCTGTTCTTGTTTTGCTTTGTGTATTTTTTGGTTCCTATGTTGCATCATTATTATTGCCAACATTATAAATTTTAAGTATACTATTAGAACTACTATTAAATTAAAATACGTTGTTTGGTTAAATTAAAATTCGTTAAGTATACTTATAAAAGCACTTCATTTTTCATCTGTAAGCTTTTATAGATCATTTGTTAACAACTACTTATGGTTTCTGGTGTGTCTTAACTATCTTTTATGTGGCAGATGGGCTTGCAGAAGATCTCTATGGCATGTTCATTAATCGCGTCCGCAGGGAGCGTCCACATGAGTTCTTAGAAAATGTCAAAGGGTTGGTTATAATATCTTCTTATCAATCGTGTCCGTAGTGAAAAACACAATCACATTACATAATTGATTTGCTTTCAGGAAATTATACTCGACTGCTGTGGCTGGTTGATCTATTATCTAACAATATCTTCTTATTTTAAAATACAGTCTTACCAAATAGGTGCCACCACTAGTTAAAATGACGAGCACTTATGTTCTGCAAAACATTGATATTTCATGAAAGAGAATGGATGTTGGTTCCATGGACATGCTTCAATTTCATTGGTATTGATTCTTTTCTCACTTGTTTCTTGCAAATTCAGGACGTTTTTGCGATTATACGCACATTTTTCTTATTATCAAGATAACCTGCAAGCCTATGAGTAGCAGTTAACAGGTATCCCTGTGATAAGACCGAATATTGTTGAGTCGTTATTTCTTCTTGAACCAGGTGGGATTACTCCAACAATGGTTATCTTGATGCCCTTAAACATCTAACAGATTTGAAAGAAGAAGGTCTGATCTTAGTCAGTTGTCTTCAATTCTCACTAATTTCTTCTCATGACTGGATATAACTTTATCTTCATTTGCAGGTAAGATTAAGACGGTAGCTTTGACTAACTTTGATACCCAGCGGTTACAGATTATATTGGAAAACGGCATCCCAATTGTTAGCAATCAGGTAATTAAGTGTAATACTCGCGGTTCAATATTTATATCTTATTCTGAGATCTGGTTTATGTGTGGTTTACTATGTGTTTGCTACTGTTACCAGGTTCAACATTCACTTGTGGACATGCGACCTCAACAAAGAATGGCAGAACTCTGTCAGCTCACTGGAGTCAAACTCATAACGTATGTCTCTCTCTTTCTGGCACGTGCACGGGCGCACACAAACATAATTATGCTGATAAGTTATTACACATTATTTTTCTGGCAGCTATGGAACAGTAATGGGCGGACTATTATCCGAGAAGTTCTTAGATACAAACTTGTCAATCCCTTTTGCGGGACCTCCACTTAACACTCCTTCACTTCAGAAATACAAACGGGTATGTTAACTTCTCAAATTTTATATTAAAAATTACATTGTACAAAAACATCACCATGGATAAGTAAAAAAAGTTTCAAACAGTACTGAATATTTTCATATACCAGATGGTTGATGCATGGGGCGGATGGAGTCTTTTCCAAGCTCTTCTTAAAACTCTAAATCAGGTAGCAATAAAACATGGAGTCTCCATTCCAACTGTTGCTGTAAAGTTCGTACTAGATCAGGTAAACTTGCTCACTCAAATTTGTCTGTTAAACAAATAAATCAACAAATTGTCAAATAGTCTTTTTTTTACTGAATGCTGCAACACGACTGCAATTGCAGCCATCTGTGGCAGGGTCAATGGTGGGTGTTAGACTTGGGTTATCAGAACATATCAAAGACTGTACCGCAATATTCTCACTTAAACTTGATGAAGAAGATGTAAACAGCATTCAAGAAGTTATAAGCAAGGGAAAAGATCTTCAGAGAGTGATTGGTGACTGTGGAGACGAATATAGGCGTGCATAAGACACGGAGTTTTGTTTTTTTGGTCGTTTGTGCAAAGGTTGTTATTGTTGTTGGGTCATTTTATAGCCACCGAGAGGGTATGTATGAATCAAAGACACATATAAAATATGGTTGTATTGTGTATTGAACAATTGCACATGGAGATAAGGAATATGTTGGTTAAAGAATTTTTTAGCACTATACTATTAAAAGTATTTTAGCTGATATTAAGAACCAAGTTATAGTTTTGGCGTTAGTATCTATTTATGTGGTATTTCAAACAAAGGATTCCTATATTTACATTACAATGCCTTCCTCCTAGTACACTATCAACTTTGCTAAATAATTTATGTACCATGAATGACAGATTAGTCATTTACGAGTATAATAATCGCTGCTGTTTATAGACAATGTTTCTTCTATTACAATAGTTGCTGTTGTTTATAGACAATCTTTGAAATGTTTCTATCCTATGGTAATTCTCATTTTAGAATACCTTACTACCTTAGTTGATTACTAGTTTTAGTTTTAGATCCCGTTCACGGACAGGGTTTTGTGTTCGATTTTTGTTAGATCTATTTTGTCATATTATACATTAATGATAACATTAAAAAAACGGACTTTGATATTAGTAAATCTTAATTTGTGGGTGGGTTTAAATTTTGTTAGTTTTATCACTACTACGTTATAATAGATTTAGGACATTCTTTAAATAAAAAGGATTAATACTCAAAAAAAAAAAAATTGTTTATTATGAAAATATTTATGTTACTTTTTCAATAAAATCAAAGGTTAATTGCCTAAAATGTATTATACTTGCCACATTTTGTCATTGTGTGTAAAGTACTACTTTTTTTTTCCATTGTGACACCAACCTTTTGAATTCGTGCTATTGTGAATATTCTGCGACTATTTTTGCATGTAAAATGACTATTTTACCCTTCGAAATTTGAAAAAAGTGAGGGTAAAATGGTCACAAAATACACACAATAGCACGAAATCAAAAGTTTGGTGTCACAATAGAAAAAAAATAGTACTCTATACACAATGACAAAAAGTGACAAGTATAATACATTTTTAGGCAATTAACCCTAAAATCAATACATTATATTATATAAACTATACAAAAGGCAGGCGCACCGACCCGCCAAGCTCCGGAGCCCGACCCGATCCAACCTGCCTTTTACCCTACTCCTGGCCTGACCCACCCTTTTTTTGTGTGGTATATCTGGTTTTTTGGTGTTGTACCCGACCCATCCTTTTATTAGGGGAGGTGATTTGCATACTTTTTGTTTTGATTGAGACACTCAAAAATATGATGACTTGACATTTATGCCCTTGTAAGAATGAATATAAGTAAAGGTGATTTAAGGGTATGAATGTCAAGTCAGCATATTTTTAAGTGTCCCAATCAAAACAATGAGTGTGCAAATCACTTCCCTTTTATTAGACTCTTAGCCTACCCAGTTT
>BQNB010029681.1:17426-55541 GCA_026074375.1 Tanacetum coccineum
TAAAAGTCTCTTCGTCGGTTTTTATAGTTTCATTGTCAACATCTTTCTACAAATAGCATGGTTTCCTTCTAAATTTTCGTTCCACGTCTTCTGGTTGAAGAATGATACATGAGTAGATGAAATAAACTACATAATTAAAGTATGTTTGTGCGTGTGAAAATGTAAATGTTGATTGATCAATATAAATGGTAAATGGTTGTTATCGTACGAATTAATTTAACCTTTGCATATTTTGATGCAAAAATGGGTCACTTATATACTTAATATATTTAAGCTTAAATTTCTACAACTCGTAGGCTTAAAAATGAAAAGTAGAAACTAGAAAAGCCCAAAACTTTGATTATTTAACATTTATCGACTTATTGAGGCCTTGAATAATCATATCTCTATAGAAGGTGGTCAAAAAAAATATGTGACTGACGTTATATATATACAAGGTCCTACGAAATCTTGGGCCTTAAAAAATTGAGTTACTTGTCTTACCCTTGAGCCACCACTGTATGCACGGGTACTCGTCTCAGCCCTAACTTTATTTCAGCTAAAAAACTTTTAAACTAAACCTAAAAATGTCAATATCATGTCAAATTAAAGCAAATTAACATATAAAAATCAACAACTGATGAACATAAACATGAATAGAAGCATTCAACGCTATGAGCATCAAAAAGTGAAGGAATCTTATAATAACTTGAAAATAAAGCAAGATCTGAAAGTGTTTATGAGATGAATAATGATAATAATAAGTACCTGTAGCTGAAAATTTAGCTAGCTAGTTCAAATTCATGATAATAATTAGTTCCATTCATAAGACCTTTGAATTTGATATATTGGTACTGATAATTATGAGAAGGTTCTTTTTTTTTTTAAATCTTTGAATAACAGGTGGGTGTGAAAATTTTTAATAATATAATATATTTTTATCATTATTCAGTGGTATTTAAAAATAGTTGACACGAGGCTGCTTTAGTTGACTGAATAACAGACCGTTTAACGGTGTTTTTTGAAATGAAAATGTACAGAAACAGTCCTTTAAGTTTGTGATGAACGCTTTAACGTCCTTTAAAAATCTAAAATAACCTCAACAGCCCTTCTCAGTAGAAATAGTTCGGCCTATGATTAAAAGGCGAGTCATAGTAATCAAGTCAAGCTCAAGTTTGGTAGACTTGGCTTCAGTGATGGAGCTTAAACAGTTTTATTGGGAGGGCCGAAACATAAATTTTATATGTGTATAAGATCTTAAAGAGAGAATTACAAAACATAAGCAAAAATAAGAGTAAAGTGTAATATATCTATGTGGTTTCTAAAAAGACCGTCTCACGGCCTATACTTCATTTAATTTGCATCCCTTCATTAGTAAAAGTGAGCCAACGTGCATCCTTGAGGACGAACGGTGCAAATATTTTATCAGTTAAAAGGGAAAAGTGAGGCAAAAATACATCCATGTAATTTGCAAAAAGTTCGTCTCGCATCCTCATGTGATCAGCATTTTTTTTCCCTTTAATTGACAAAATATTTGCATTGTTCGTCTTCGTGGATGTACAATAGCTCACTTTTACTAACGAAAGAATGAAAATTGAGCGCCGTGAGACGTCTTTTTAGAAACCAAAGAGATGTATTATGCACTTTACTCAAAAAAATAATTATAAAACACTATAAATACAACTATCTTTTTTGTTTTTTATTTGTTTTAAGAATTGTTAATGAGAAGTTCATAAATTACCCTTAAACTTTTATCTATATTGCATTAATAACCTTTGACTTTGAGGGGGCCGAAGCCCTCTCGTGCCTCCACAAAGGTCCGTTTATGCTTGGCTTCACCAGTTGACTCAGCTCGATTACACCTCTATGTGAGAATCAGTAAGAAAATGGTCCAAACGCTTTTCTGTGATAACTTGAACTATGGTACATGTAATTTCTGTCTTTTGGGATTACATCATGGGTACAAAGTCTTTCAACATTTTCTAGTTTTTCTTAAACGTGTCTTTTGAAGAAATGGAAAATCGTTTAAAACTATTTTTAAAAAAGATTTGATGTCACATGGTGTGAGCCACATGGCTAAATTATTTAAGTAAACCGTTGAGTATATTTAAAAGGGAAAATGTGATCGTTGTTTTTATAGCAACCACATGGTCTAAATTTAAAACTTTTGCAGTGCTTACATTTTTGATGATTAAAGTTTTCAATTTATGCATATTTACTCTAGATATAGATCTAGTGATTTTAGTGATTTTAAACTAGATTTTGTTAAGGAAACACCTGCAAATTATCAATGTAAAGTGGTGACAATCTTTACATTTCCATAACTGCTACCATACTGCAGGGACACCTTTTGTATTCGCAAAAACAATTACCATTCAACCTCGATTTTTTGAGAAAGAAAATAACACAAACAAAACCGGATACTCCATACTTTTTTATCATCAGTGTCATAGTCAATAAGAAAGTATACATAACTTTTTAAGTATTGAGAAATAAATTTAAAATACAAAACCAATAGCCAAAAAAGAAGGCCCAACATTTTCATCAGTTTGACAAGCATGCTCCTTCCTTCGCCTATAACTGTCTGCTGGTCCATCTGGTACTTGAACATACTTCTATTTCCTGCAGGGACGTCCAACACACAATTAAGACATTAACAACGACAACATATACACATAAATGCTTTAAATGTAACAAGAGAAACAAAATTATACCTGCCACTCTTAGCTGTAGGGACAATAATTCCTCTTTTCTCAAGACTCTTGTAACGGTCTCTTGCAAGGGTGCAGCATGCCTACAAAACGGGAACATGTCTCAAGACTCTTGTATCTTCAAAATTTTGAAAAGTACTGTAACATTTATTCCAACAAATGAGCATAGGAGTAGTGACATACCTTCAGCTTCCTTAGGGAACCAGTAATTTCTTCAGATAACAAAACTTGAACAGGTGCAGGCTCAAATCTGCAATGTAATATTATGTTAGATCGTATTCTATTATGTTATATATTAATAATCACATAATGCAACGATGACTTTAGATAAATAACTATTACAACAGCTTAGTAATAATGTGTTTGTTTTGGTATAATGATAAGGTCAATAAATCAATTGCAAAAGCGTTGCCCTTAAATATAAGAAACGAAAGATAAAAAAATAGCAAGCCTTACTTGTGCCTCCCTAGCCTTGGTGGACATGATTTTAGTCTTTCTTGTTTAGCAACAACACGACGGAGATGTCTGTTGCCTTTTTCCTCATCCTCCTTGGCTATTTCATCAATTATCTCTGGTAAACTGTATTGTATATTTGAACCAAAAGAAAGTGAGATACTTGCGCTAGATATAAGAAATGAAATATGGGTAAAGCAAAGAGAGTTCAGTTAACCTGTCGAGTTCCTTAGAGAACTCCTTTGTCTTTTTTACTTCTGCTTCCAACTTCATTCTTTCTTTGTTTCTAGCCCTCCTATTCAGCTTTACTCGCGTTACCCTCTTTGTTTTGAAGGGCCTGCATGGTCATAATTCTCAGGTGTGAGTTAACATAAAACACGAAGATGTAAAACTTAATCATAGGTTATGACTTATGACTTATGAATGATATGGCTGCAAACATGACATTGACGTTTCCAACTTTTACTAAACCACTTTAAGAGCTTAAGGTTTCAAACCCAGCAAGACATCTATTTCTCTATTTTCAACTTTGAACATCCTAACTTTGTGAAAAGATAAGTTTACCAACCAAAAATCAGAGTTCAGCTTAGAAAACAATTAAATGCACAAACAGCATAAAACTAAGTGTTACCAAATAAGACCTAACCTTTATCGGCTAAACTTAAGCATTTCGGTACAGTTTAGGGTCTATACTATGTAATCTGCATATCCTATCAGACATGTTACCAACATTTTTATCCAGATTCGGGGTGTATTTGTCCTATAAAGCCCAATCAATGCTCTAATATACAGTCATTTGTGGTCAATATATTCTCATCACGACTACACATTATTAACCAGTTCTTATAGCTCACACGTGTCCAATGTCTAAGCTTCAAACACAACAGTTAAAAGGGCAATTAACATTAAGGCATCTCCCCTCAACCAGCTAGTAGCCATGAATAATGCTATTAGTTACCAGATAAGAGGAACACAATTCTTATAAGTCAAGTTAACTGTATTTATATGCCTCTGTTTTGCCTTAAAATTGGAGCTGCAGCCCTACACAGAATACGATCTCCGGTTAATCTTCATGGACATTGACATTGAGAAGAAAATAACACAACCCTAATTGAATATGGCTCCACTGGTATCGTGACACCAGTTAAACAAATGAAATGCACTAGTGTATCTCTGCTTTAACAGCATACTTTGTGGTCGCACCAATACTAAAAACCAAAGTCCACATAAAGCCTTAACTATATTACAATACAGACAAACAATGTTTCCTTGTCTCCAAGATGACTTACGGCAGTATAAGTGGCAACTAGACTGTCAGTATCCAGCAAAAACCACTACCATCATCAACCCAAATATCACCTAGTCGGCTAGTCTACAAAATATCTCCGTAAATGATAACAAAAAGATGGACATACCTCTTTTCCAAATCGGCATCACCAATTTCATTTTCATCCTTCTCTTCTTCATCGTCATCACTCTCATTGTTTGCATCAAGGAAATACCTCTGTAAAATTTTCTAATAATTAGAGATCCATTTGATGTATCAATCTAAGGGAGCACAATTTAAAACTAACGATACAGCGGATGTATGATATTAAAGCTACCCACATCTTCCTCATTGATAGCTTCTCCATCAACAGTTAAAGGGACAGGTGCAGGGCGCAATTCTTTTGTATAAACTTTCTGCATTTCATCTGCAACGGCATGAGCCAATGAATCCTGCACAAAGCAATAAACATCAACAGTAAGTAAATAAATAAGGCCCACATAGTTTCAACTTAACACTAGTAAGAAGCTTGTAGGCATATGACTAAGTAATATATATAACCTGATGACTTTCAGATGTTGGATTGTATGAACAACCAGGCGGCTCTACTTCCACAGCAGGAATGGAAATAGTCTTATTACCGACCTGTCAAAATAATTCACATAGGCAGTAAGATAACTAGAAAGAAACTGCATGCTTATAAAAGTATCTTGAAGTGTAAGCATAAAACACGTGGTACACTATAACAACCAACTAGGATTCTAAATCGCAGTATTCGTATTGCAGTAGCAACAACCAAATTTAACAAGAAATACCAAATCAGTAAATACCGAGTATGATAGTTTCGTCCACTGAGTGCATAATGTGGATTTCAGAAACAAATAAGGGGTGTTTTTTTAGCTTATTTACCGCGCTTATGAGGGCATATAACTTTTAAAAAGCTCGTAAGCCCACGTTTTCTGGCTTATGAACTTATAGAATTGAGCATATGAGGTTATGTAAACCATAAAGTCAAGTTGATAAGCTCATAAGCCGGGTTTTTTTTTTTGGGTTATGAGATTTTCATATTTTACATTAGCTCACAATTCCAGTAAATAAGCTTAACACAAACACCCCTTAAATGCTAATAAAAGTATAAAACATTCCTGACCGTTAACACTTAAGGTTTCACCGCATTGACGTATTGATACAGACAAGAAACATATACTATCAACAATATGTCAACAACCATACTTGAAGTCGAGTATTTACCTTTCTTTTCTTTACAACGTGATCACCTGAAAATCCACACACACAAAAACATTAAAAAAACCTCACTTTAGCACAAACACACAAGTAACGCTTAATTTATAAAAAATATGAAAACGAATAGAAACCTTGTTCGCCCCATATATCAACCATGCCGGTATCCGCTTTCTACAAAAAAACATCATAAAATATACTCAAAACACAAATTTCATTAATTAACAAACTATACAAATTTCAAACACTAAACAAACCTCGTTATCTCTTTCGACCCTCTTAACCTCTTTCGGCTTAACTTTGGACTTCTTACAATTCGAAGACGGCACAGCTTGCACAAAACTATTCTTTTGTAAAATACTATCAACTCGCAACACTTTCTCTCTTTTCTTATCAATCTTACGCTTCACAGATAAAACTAAAAAACACAATCATTAAAATAAATCCCTAACAGATTTACTGACAGTAAAAAACTAAATAAGGGGGTGTTTGTTTCAGCTTATATGTCCGCTTATGAGCTTGTTTGATTTCGGCTTATATAACATAAGTCCCAATTTTCTAGCTTATATTGAGCCTTATATAAGTTTAGCGTAATAAACTTATATAAGCCCACAAATTTTAAAATAAGCCAGAAAATTATGGTTTATGAAAAATAAGCCGAAATCAAATAAGCTCATACGCCCACATATAAGACGAAACAACCACCCCCTAAATTATACATGAAAAACTGTTACCTCTGGATTTGTCAACGAAGAAGAGTGAGTCATTCGGAGCTCCGGTGAGGGACCCACCGGAAAGAGCATCCTTGTTGGCTTTTTCATGAAAGTCTTCGATGTCTTCTGTGCTTATGTTTTTTCTCCATGCTTTTTTCCCTTTTCTTGAGCTTTTTGATTTCCCCATCGTTTTGTTTATTCGATTGACTGAATGTGTTTGTAAGATGAGAGTTTATCTAAAACCCTAATCTGATGAAGATTGGAGGCGGGTTTTTTTAGGGTTTTGTTGTTACGTGCTGTTTTCGGGTCGGGTTTTATGGTAAATTTTAGTCCCTTGGTTATGTGATATGGTCAAGTTTAGCCACTCAGTCATGTGTTTTTACAGTTGTGCCTGCTAGTACTCCTTAGTATTTTTGTTACGAGTCGTTCAAACCCGTGCGATGCACACAGGTTGTACCTACTTGTTCATTGCGTAATGTTTTGTGTAAATAGTAGTATGATGGTGCATCGTGGCGCGTAATGTTTAGCTAAGTAGTTATAAAATAAGTTGAGTTATTAGTTGAGTTGTCTCAAACTCAAGTTTTTAGATCACTTGAAAACTTTTATGTAATGGTATCATTTCAATATTCTTTAAATATTACAACACAATGGAAAATTAAGGTCTTAGATCTCCCATCTACTTGGTCTTTTATATTGTCACAACTTGCATGTATACAAAATTTAATCACATAAAGTTTAAGTTTAAGATACTCATGCGCTTCTTGCTTATCCACAACAAATGTTAGCACTCCATCCACCAACTTAGGAATTTCAAACAGCTTATAGCATTACCTTTCGATCTCAATAACATGAATTTTCGCTTGATATGATACTAATTTATTCTTTCATGAATAAATCTGATAACTTTACCTGTTTCAAGTAACTTTGACAGAGAAAATGTTAAGTGATGGTACGGGTGAGAGATTTTAGAAGACTTTTTGCAAGTTTAATGGTCATTGTAATGATTTCCAAAAGTTAAAAACAGTTAGAATGAGCTCCGTCTAAAATTAAAGGGGGTGCTTGTGATTGCTTATCATCACTCATTTGATCATTGCGTTTTGATACAAGCGTACTATGTACTATATATCTAACTATTTGAGGGTGATTACACTCGTACAACTAATTATCTGATTATTGAGTTCTGTTACAGCATAAAGAAAAAAGATACAAACACTGCCTCCAACATTACGATTTATTAGACAATAGGGGGTGTTTGGATTGCTTATAGTTGTACCAAACACGCCGCATAATACATTGTGTGGATTTTCTTATGCTCTGCCGAATCACAAATAAACTTTAGAAATTGGAATGTTCTACTTATAAATATGTGCGCAAGTGAAACGTCTTATTAAGATATAAAACGTATGTCAACTAATAAGAAGTTGTTTGTTAACATCCTAGCCCTCAAATTATGTATCAGTCATATTAAAGGCTTGTTTCGGTTTGCTTATAAAAAACTGCATACCTGCTTATAAACGTAGTATGTACAAAGCTACTTGCATTTACTAAAATAAGCATATAAGCAGGTTTACCCAAACTATAAAAATTGTTTGAAACATAAGCAGATAAACCATTAACTTCTTTAGATTTGACTCTTAACCCACTACACAAAAAACAAAAAAAACCAAATGATATTCGAGTACTTGTCATATAGAGTCCAGATAACTATTCTTCTCACGCACTGAGGGAATCTGGTACTATCATGATAATCTCTAATAGCTTCCGAAATCTCAAGCATTTCACCTACATCAGCATTATCGTTTAGTTCACTCATTGATGATGTTCTCTCAATAGCGTGAACCTAAATCACACAGAGGAAGAAACCAAATAACAATAAATAGTAACATAAATAAACAATGGTTGAATTTAAGCACGTGAGAGTTTATGTTGGCAAGTGATATGAAATGGTAACTTGACATGTAGTAACTTTCTTCTTTTGTCCACCAGAGATCCCTCGTTGCATTGCATCACCAACAATAGTGGCACGACAAATATCGAACCCTAAGATCTATTTTCGTTTAACAAATATATGGATATTTATTGTTGATAAATGGGACGATGCATAAGCTTATATCGTAATAGCTAGTTTATTGGTGTATAAAAAGCTTGATACATTACTTTAAGAGTGTAATAAGTAATCAAACTGCTAACATCTCCTTCTACGATAGTTGCCTTCATGAAAAAGTCAACTTCAACCTTTGGAAAAATCTATGCTTGCTTTTCTCTTTGTGCAAGCTCCTTTAGCATTTCTGTAATTGATTATTTAGTTACATGTCATAGCGATCTTTTGTATCAAGAGATTTAAATATACCGTGAAATACTCTTTGTGTAAGCTCCTTTAGCATCTCTCCAACATGAACATCATTCTGGCTGATGTAGGTCGATGTCCTTCGTGGTACAAACTCATTCAGCTTATGACCATTGTAAGTTATATCTCCTTCAACATGTTTAATTCATGTGTATGAATGTTTGTTACTTTGGTTCATTGACGGTATCTCATACTTAATCAGTTTTACACTTCGTACGAAACTCGTTACTCATACATCATGCTTATGTTAAAGGTTAATTTATATAGACCTTTAAGTTGGGGTTGAGCTTCCTCGCCAAAGCCAACAAAAGAGTTGTCTTTCCAGAATATGATGGACCTAATAGAAGTGACTATCTATAAACAAATCCAATGTTATGAACAGTACAACCTTTATCGAGAATAAAATATGTGTAGTGCATTGTATAAGTACCTTGATGGTCTGATGAGCCCAGATGCATCTTTAAGAATAGCAAGTATGGTCTTTATAGAAAAATTAACTCCAATAGAACCCAAAAGTGATTCAACAGAGTTTCGGACAACATTTGGTAGCGATGGAAGTGTTGTATTGCCAATATAGCAGTCTGCTTCCATCGTCAAATCTTGAAACCTAACTTCTAGAGTTGGAAGATTGTTGCCAATCCTCAAATAAAAAGAAAGTAAAAGGAAAAAAATATCAGATTATATATGTTGTTCCGCAACTTAATATAAAGTTAATTAATTAACTTCTGATACCTGAGTTAACTTCCAAGATTTACTTATCAACACGATCCCTGAACTGTTTCATGAACCTTCCAATATCTCTCGTACTACACTATTTAAAAAAGATTAACAGTCAAATGAACTATGCAATTACATAAAGAACAAATGGCAATGAAATCAAAGGCTAACCAATCCAAAAAGACCACACTTCATATACCACCCATTGATGGAGCTTATAACTTCATCTAACTTTCTAATATTCATAATTTTTCCTGCATAACTTGACAAAAATTCAGTTAACAATAGAAATTTAAAATGCTTCAAAGTCCATGTCGTGTTAACAGTAAGTCAGTAACTGATGTGTTGTTATGTGGTGTATATTTTTATGATTCAAGTTTTAAATTTATATTTTGCCGACTTAACCAAAAACAACACTTTAACAGGCAGTGTACCCGGTCGGTGGTAGATTCGTGGTAAGGGTGTCTAACATTTGAAGCGATGTTAAATCTCTCAATTTATTAATATTTTGGTTATCTAATCTAAGTTAATTATAATCTAAGTCAAACCTATGTTAATCTTATGTTAGTTCTACTCCTAATTCTAACAGGTAAAGGGGGTTTGTCAGCCTGAGAGACTGGCACGGGTTTGGTGGTGACTATAATCAATTAAAGACACTTTAACCCATGCAAGAAATTAACAGAAGATAAAAGAGCGGTCGAGCCTTATGATAAGAAACTGTATTAGCCATTATTAATCTGATTAGAAGTTGGTTTGTATATTCAATGCAATGATTACTTATCTCGAAGAGGCATATCATTCTTAGACTTAGGCAGGACTTCATCTTAAGACCTAGACACATTAATTCTGTCACAATTAAAGCATCCGCATAAAGGATTCTTATTTGCTTATTATAATCTATCTTATGGATTAAAGCAATGGTGATCTTGTTAAACCCTAGCTCATAGAGACTTTACCCATTTACCGCTTAATGGCAATTTATACTCTAGTAGTCCACTTGTCCAACTATCCAATAGAATCAAAACATTATTTGTTGAATTATCTAGATGCACCTACTAGTCAACATGTTCAATAAACCAAAGGCAATATCCGATTAACTAGTTATGCCAGAAGCGTATCCTTAGCATGAATTTAGAAGGACAATATTTGTGATCCTATGATTCTAGATATATAAATTACTATATGGAGAGCTATCCCGGCATCTAGATTACTTGGTTCGTATCACTAGATCCAGTTGAATGATAGGTCGCATACAAAAGCACGTAAACAAGTATATTGATAAATATAAACAAGCATACATGATAAATTAAGAAATCAAGATATATAAAAAACCAAACATTCAGATCTTCATAATAAAGGCTAATACCCGAATGTATTAGCCTTCAAACATCGTAAGTAATACAAGAGTAATGGCTTAGCCAAGGTAAATTAACCGAGTTAACGAATGATACCAAAAACGTAACGATTACAAAAGTATAAGAAATTACATGTTGTCTTCTATGGATTGGAATGCGTTGCAAGACCTCTTCTGCTCTTTTTCTCCTCTGAAAATCGACTTTTGTGGTTTAGGTATCGAGAATATAATTTAGCACACTTAAAACTCGTTTTTGAGTTTTGTATTTATAGGGTCTGGAGTCGGTGTCGATACGGCGTATCCAATGTATTGGATACGGCGTATTGGGGTTTCTTGGAGTAGGGACCACGTTTGATATCTTCCAGAATATTCACATACTATATCTTCAATACGGCGTATTGGTCTTCTCTGGATACGGCGTATTGAACTTGTTTCCTTTGTGGTCTTTGGTGAGTGCAGGCACGGATACGCCGTATCTTCCCTAATGGATACGGCACATTGGTTGTTCAAAATATCTTCGTTTAAGCTCTAGAATGTGCGCCTTTTGTAAATATTCACCAAGTACTCCATAAAAACTGCAATTCTCAAATATAAACGATTAAGTAACAATTCTTTGCAATAATTATACAAAATGGGTTAATTACATGTGATAAATGATGCTATAAAATAGACGTTATTTGATGTCATAAAATATCTCCCCACTTGAATCCTACTTGTCCTCAAGTAGCATTTAGAAGTTTATAAAAATGTATCCCTAAGGATATTTTCCGTTTGTCCTTAAGTAGCCGTTGGAAGTTTATAAAAATGTATCCCTAAGGATATTTTTTGTTAAAAGCATTTATTTAATCTATTACAAGTACATAACCAAACACCTCACGAAATAGGAAGATGAAAACACTCAAATCACTCAACTAATCTATGTGGTAACATGTAACTAATTCGCTCAATTGCTCGGTCGTGACGAGTATTCTATCATAGGCTTGGCAAGGATACACATCTCTACTGCTAAAGCTAAGGAGTAACAAGTTTATAAAGGTAAATATGGGGTTATATGAGAAAGCTTAGGGTTGATTACTCTAACTAATCTTTATCGATACCAATATTCCAGGAGGGTAACAAAGAGCACACATACACACCTGTAATGACGGGATAGACACATGTGACTGCTCACTCCCCCTTGAATAAGCTAAAGAGTAGGAATAGTAGAGTAATATAGGGTATGGATCTTCTAACTTTCATCAATAGTAATAAACCAACAAGGCAGCTAAGACATGCATACATGGCCGTAACGACGGAATAGACATGCACAGTAAAACCCATGGTTAATGATTAGGAAAGGGAATTAAATTGTTGTTAAATAAAAATTACAAAACAAATAGATTAAGTCTAAAACACAAGTTGCTAGACACTTTTTTCCCGACCTTTATCTTGATAACGACTCAACTATTTACAATGTCTTGATCATAGATAAAAAACAAAAACCTAAGTTGGCGTTCACATAACGGTCAACTTCCTAATCGTCCCATACTTTACATACTATACAAGGCAAGTGACGATATCTTCCACTTTATACAATACTATACATCGTTGATTTGTATCAACGAATAATCGATCCTTTATGAAATTCCTTCGGTAGTTGCCAAACGATTATCTTCAAACTTTTCTTCTCTCTTTTTGTTGCGATTTTTCTAATATTTTCGATTTTTTTGCCAACACTATACTACGAAACTCGGTGTAATTTCACCAACTTTACGATCATAATAATTATGGATAATTCCTACGGTAATTCTTCGTTCTTCGGACGTACCATTAATTGCGTTGGTAGTAAAAATACATGAGTTTCGACTATAATATACATTCCCATTTGCGAGGTGCAAATTCTTCCAACCGTACCAAAGAAAGAGAATTTTGACACAAGACTCGGGAAATACAAACTTTACACTTTAAGCAACTAGCAACTGTAAAATAAACTTAATCTAACATGGTAGGCTAAGGTGTAAAGGTGTAACGAAACAAATAGTTGGTGTAGTTCCTAAAGGATTGGCTCTACGGGTTGTTCTAGGGGTATCTTACTCTTAAAATGAGAGTAAACAAAGGGTTTATACGGGGGTTAACTAACCGGTGTAGTTAGTTAATAAGCAACATGTAAAGGCGTTTTGGGTGTAATCCTAAAATTTACCAATTTAAACAAGTTACTCCATCTAAATCCATAGTACTCATCACTGCGGTCTCGAGTGATATACCAAGCCAAGTTCTAAAGTCTACAACATCACCGACACACTCATATTTTGTGGAATTTGGGTAAACATTTGGAAACGGATAAGGTTAAATTCTCACAATATCTAATAAGGGTTATTGTGTGCGGGTTATGTATCAAGTAATTTCACAAAAGTATGCTTGAAAATTTTTTAAATTTGACCATAATTTAAGCATTTTGATGTGAAAAATATGACAAGTATACATTCTAATTCCCATCCCCCCACTTGAATTATACAACGTCCTCGTTGTATAGATAAAACATTAAATACGGGAATTAAAAAGAATTAGAATGAGAAGCTCCCTTGATATTTGCTCGGTAGATTCTCCATGTAGCTTTATTGAGCAAGATTTTGTGTTGAACAGCCCCCTTGAAGTTTCAAGACTCTAACACTTCAAGATTTCCATATTTGTAAATTCTTTACTAATATTCGTCGATATTTCTTTCACATGGTCTGTGAGTTCACAAGAAAGTGTTTTTTCAGATAATACCCCATCATTAAAGGCTATATCTGGGAATTCGGTTTCAATGGACCCGAGGTCGTGAATGTCTTCATCATACCAGATTTTACCATACTTCGTAGTTTCCCATTTAAACACTTTACCATGTTTTTGAGCCTTTTCTTCCTCGAGCCTGATGTAATCTTCCATAGTAATGTTTGGATCGTCCATCTTGCAACAATCTTACTAGAAAAACTATTAAATAATCAATATGTCGTATTCCATGAACTGAATACGCCGTATCACACAAACACAGTAAGCAAACAATCAGAAATATAAACTACTCTAATCTACACAAATCCTAAGGGTTAGATCTAAACTAAAAATCAAAATATAAAATAAAAATCAAGATTAAATTTCACTCCCCGGCAACGACGTTAAAAACTTGATGTGTCGTTGTGTGGTGTATATTTTTATGATTCAAGTTTTAAATTTATATTTTGCCGACTTAACAAAAAACAACACTTTAACGGGTAGTGTACCCGGTCGGTGGTAGATTCATGGTAAGTAGGGTGTCGAACACTTAAAGCGAGGTTAAATCTCTTAATTTATTAATATTTTGGTTATCTAATCTAAGTTAATTCTAATCTAAGTCAAACCTATGCTAATCCTATGTTAGTTCTACTCCTAATTCTAACAGGTAAAAGGGGGTTTTCAGCCTGAGAGACTGGCACGGGTTTGGTGGTGACTACAATCAATTCAAGACACTTTAACCCACGCAAGCAAATTAACAAAAGATAAAAGAGCGGTCGAGCCTTATGATAGAAAACTGTATTAGCCATCATTAATCTGATTAGAAGTTGGTTTGTTTATTCAGTGCAATGATTACTTATCTCGAAGAGGCATATCATTCTTAGACTTAGGCGGGACTTCATCCTAAGACCTAGACACATTAATTCTGTCATAATTAAAGCATCCGCATAAAGCATCCTTATTTGCTGATTATAATCTATCTTAGGGATTAAAGCAATGGTGATCTTGTTAAACCCTAGCTCATAGAGACTTTACCCACTTACTGCTTAATGGCAATTTATACTCTAGTAGTCCACTTGTCCAACTATCCAATAGAATCAGAACATTATTTGTTGAATTATCTAGATTCACCTACTAGTCAACATGTTCAATAAACCAAAGGCAATATCCGATTAACTAGTTAAGCCAGAAGCGTATCCTTAGCACGAATTTAGAAGGACAATATTTGTGATCCTATGATTCTAGATGTATAAATTACTATATGAAGAGCTATCCTGGCATCTAGATTACTTGGTCCGTATCACTAGATCCAGTTGAATGATAGGTCGCATACAAAAGCACATAAACAAGTATATTGATAAACATAAACAAGCATACAACGATAAATTAAGAAATCAAGATATAAACAAAACCAAACATTCAGATCTTCATAATAACGGCTAATACCTGAAGGTATTAGCCTTCAAACATCGTAATTAATACAAGAGTAATGGCTTAGCCAAGGTAAACTAATCGAGTTAACAAATGATACCAAAAACTGAATGATTACAAAAGTATAAGAAATTACACGTTGTCTTCTATGGATTGGAATGCGTTGCAAGACCTCTTCTGCTCTTTTTCTCCTTTGAAAATTGACTTTTGTGGTTTAGGTATCGAGAATATGATTTAGCACACTTAAAACTCATTTTTGAGTTTTGTATTTATAGGGTCTGGAGTCAGTATCGATACGGCGTATTAGGGTTTCTTGGAGTAAGGACCACGTTTGATATCTTCCAGAATATTCACATACTATATCTTCAATACGACGTATTGGTCTTCTCTGGATACAGCGTATTGAACTTGTTTCCTTTGTGGTATTTGGTGAGTGCAGGTACGGATACGCCGTATCTTCCTTGATAGATACGGCGTATTGGTTGTTCAAAATATCTTCATTTAAGCTCCAGAATGCGCGCCTTTTGCTAATATTCACCAAGTACTCTATAATTACTGCAATTCTCAAATATAAATGATTAAGTAACAATTCTTTGCAATAATTATACAAAATGAGTTAATTACATAGGATAAATGATGCTATAAAATAGACGTTATTTGATGTCATCAAATATCCCCCCACTTGAATCCTACTTGTCCTCAAGTAGCCTTTAGAAGTTTATAAAAATGTATCCCTAAGGATATTTTCCGTTAAAGCATTTATTTGATCTATTACAAGTACACAACCAAACACCTCACGAAATAGGAAGATGAAAACACTCAAATCACTCAACTAATCTATGTGGTAACATGTAACTAATTCGCTTAGAGTATTACATCAAATGACTTTTTCAGATTTTAATGCTCTGTTCTTCGGGTAAACATAACTTTTGCACACTCAAATTCCATGTCTTTCACACATTTCATATTTTGATACCTCTCAAGCTCATTTCCAAAGGACGTGTTTTCCTTCTTGTAAAACTTTGTTTGATGATTCTTAACATTTATTTAATTTCTTGCTTTCATTAATTATAAGTTTCATTTGTTCATTTAAAGAATCCAATCAACTCACGATCTTCTAGAAACATTTAGTTCATCCTGGTCAGCCTCTCCTCCATTTTTATTACTCATATCTGATGAATCAGGAGTGGTATTACTATCACACTGTTCCATCACATATGTGTCTTTAATAGATTTAAGTTTCTCAGGATGTTCATTTTCCATGGCAAACACATTATAATAATCATTGGTGAGTACTTGTTCCAATGGCTCTTTGTCAAAGACAGGTCTAGTGCCTTCATCTGCAGCAGGAATCACCTCTTGAATCTTAGCCATGTAACAAGATAATGCTTCCAGATCTTGGCTATGGCACTTCATCGAATCAAGTACCCAATCATGTTGTTTTGTACTCAACTGAATCCTTGCTTCCTCTTGTTTACATAACCCTCTGATTCTCATACTGCCCAGTCTGTCTTGCATACCCAAATGTTCTTAGAGTATTATTAACATTCTGTCCCAGTGTTTATTGATGATGTTTCTAGATTGTTGTTGGTAGGTTTGTAGATCTTGAAGGATGTTGAGATTAAAGTCACGAGTTTGCAATTTCCTTCCCGTATCCCTGTGAGGTGTCTTTGTCATCACTGACAACTTATGCTTTAACTCAGGAGGTGGAGAATGAGCTCTTGTAATCTCTTTTTCTTTGCATCAGGTAGCAGCTTATGATCGTGTTGTTGATGGTGAAGGATTATGATTGGTTTTGGTAGAGGATAGTAATTTGGTTGTTGTTGTGTAGGAGCAACAAGTGCAAGAGGATTTGCATTCCTTGCAAATCTTTTAGCTCGAATTTCGTTCAATTCATTTTGATGTTGTTTGAGGATGTCCATTAGTTTGTGGTATGAAACAGTCTTTAGATCTTGTCCTTGTTTGACAATTGTCATAAATCTTTGCCATTCAGGTTAAGGTTGAAGTAGAAACGAACTTCCATTGATGATAGAGACCTCACATTATTGTTTCTAACCAAGTGACATTCGATATGCTTGTAAAATCTGAAGTATAAGACTCAGTGATTCACCTTCATAGATGGTGAATTTCCCAAATGCCCAGAATAATTTTTTTTCACATTCTTGCTTTGTTAGTGTTCGGTTACCTTGCATTAACGTTTAAATGCAAGCCACATCGTCTTTTTGCATATCACAAGATACTACTATTGATAAATATCATTATCAATCGCCAGTAAGTATGATGTAAACTGCTTTAGCTTTGTAGTCAAAATGCTGTCATTTCTCTAGACTGGACCGAAGACTATGTCATCAGACCACGTCTTGTAGGTTGTGTTGGATGAATTTCAGTAGCTTCTTTAGCAGGATGATCCATCATCTGAAACTCATATGGACCATTATCAATACAATGATTAATGAGATCATGATTTGGTCTTGTAGCAATGTATCTTCTGATTCGGGATTTACACTGAACGTAACTTCCAACAATGAGCATTGGTGCACTATCTTTGCCACCAGCTTCCATAATTGCATTATGTGTTGCACTTGTAGACATTTTGAAGATTGTTGTGAAAGGATTACGGATCTTAAGAATATAAGATTGTTGTGTGGTTTGTTTTGGGTTAGTTGATTGTGAATTAAATCCAGAATAATGATTGTTACAAATATCGTTAAACAAGGACTAACCGTGAAATGATTATGACTTTAAAGGTTTTAAGTTATTAACTTAACTATCGTTAATGAATTAAACTGCCAAGGACTAATGCTAACTTGATTTAATCGATGAGGTTTAACGGTAAATGACTAACTGTTGTTATCTTTTAAACACCAAAAGACTAACAATGCAAACAACGTTGCACTATAGGTATACTAGAATAAAACTGGGAGCAGGGCTAGCAAAAACGAAAGAAAGAAACCCTTATTCTAACTCGGTAAAGGACGTGTTTACCCGTTCTTGACTCAGTATAACCTAAAGTCGCTAAAATCATTTACACAAGTTTATTCAAAACTGTTGGTTTACCATTTTTGCTAGTTTCAATTTATGCTGTTTTTTTGATTTAAAAACCACAGTTTGTTTCTCGCGAGGATGAAGTAACCAAATACGCAGGATCAAAGTCGCAGGATTTTTTTTAAACCAAAACCTGAAAAGTAAAGTCGCAGGTCATTTCCGCAAAATTAGGGTTTAAAATATTGCTGCATATTAGTTCTCCGCCGCATGTTCATGTTCAAACCGCATGATTTATAACGAGAGCTGTAGAAGCAAAGTCACTAAACTAGGTTATTAGAATCTGTTGGTTAGTCCATTTTCGCAGCTTTAGGCATTTTTGCAGGTTTTAAACAATTTTTGAAGCTTTTTAGGTTTAGCTTATTCCACAAAAAGTCACTTAAACATGAATTGCACACGTCAAGTTTTGAACTTTCTTATGTAGAAACGATTATAGAACACTCATAAGCTATATAGTAAAGAACTTGAAACGATTTAAGCAAAATATAAACGTTTTTATTGATTTTTCTTGTTAAAGCCTTCGAACTTACAGTAAGACACAAAATAAGCTATAAATAAGCTTTTTGACGTGAAAGGGTAAACCTTTTTTATTTAAACTACTTAATAACTAAATAAGCTATAATAGAAAGCTAACTTGTAACACTAATGATCTAGAAAAAGTGAGGTTTTTAAGTTTAAAATACACGAACCAAACACACCAATTAGTTTCGACACAAAAAGCTTGTTTGAACCACAAAACACATGATCTAATCTTCCCGAGGTGATTTGATACCACGATGTAAGGCCCTTATAGCAGAAAAATCTATAAACTAAAACACCACAAGAAATTAACGAGAGAAGTTAAAGAGAGATAGAGGAAGAGAGAAAATGAGGTGGAAGGAATACTTGCATAAAACAAATGAAACCAACACCCTCTCCACATGAGGAGAGGGTTCCTTATATAGGTATTACCATAAGGGACGCCTAGGTTTAACCAAGATGGGTCAGGCTTGGCTTTGGTTGGGCTTTTGTCCTGATACATGGACAATACCAGTCTCAAAGGCCAAGCCTGTACCCGACATCCTAATACAAAGTTCCTATCCCGTTGACTGACACAAATAAGATGGACCGTTAACATTCTTTTTTCTTGGTGTAATTTCTCTAAGGCTAGCACCCCCCACTTAAATTTCGAACTAGGAATTCCCACAGATTACACCGAGATCATTATTCATGTCATGGCTTGGACTTTTAATTAGAAATCAATATAAATTCTCCGTGTTCTCATTTTCATTGCTGTAACTTTAAGTCGAATTAACCTTCTTGTCCTGTTACGGACTGTGGCTTGAACACATTACTTGAATTGTTTATTTAACAAGGTTAACTCTTGTTCGACTATTCTATTTTAAAGCATATTTTCCAGCTTATACTTGAACATTCCAAAGTAAGCTGTGGTGATTTAACTCATATCTGCAAACTCATGACCTTGAGTTCGCCTTACAGAATCTAAATACTATTCAGTACATGAACTTTAACTAATATCTAGATTTCTAGAAATACTATCACTTAAGTATTCCTCTTTTACAAGAAATCTTACTCGTTTAAATATCTTAGTGATGCATTTAGATCTAGTCTTACCTTGGAAATCTTGGATTGGTTTTACCTTATGCTAAAATATATAGTGTAAGTAATCCTATCATGCTAAAGGTATTACAATAGAACAACAATATTAGACATGTATGCACATTAGCATTTAGGCAACCTTTTTTATCCTTTTTCAACGGTATTCTCACATGTATGAATTTTGCATAATTTACAATTCACAATGTAAAACCATAGAGGGGAGGGGGGTGAATACGTTTTTTTTGACTTCTTTAAAGTTTATAAAACTTCAAGTCTTGAAAGAGCCGAGTGGTGTGATGATCTACTTAGCCAAGAAACAATAAGTAGATGGAGATAGAGAGAGAGAGACCACGATATATACTGGTTCGGGAAGGTATGTTTAGTCTTTTATGTCCAGTTGTGAATCCACGACTCTGATTCTACACTAGTATAATCCTTATGATGGACTATAAACCATATTACAATATAACTACACCGGCTTTCTACAAAGACTGGCGCTTACATAAAAGAGTTACTACCTACGGTATTCCACCCTTGGAATCCACCCCTAAGAACCCGTGATTCGACTTAACCTCTAGGATCATTTAGATCAAATAGGAACACTAAGAACTTTCCCTTGTAAGTTTACCAAAAACCCCAACTAGATCCCCAATGATCTAAGCTTGATCTTGCAGATACAAGACTTCCCTTACAACTCGATTGAATAAAAGATAGATGGATGAACCAAGTCCTAACCTAACCTAGAGACTCGATTCTAAAGAAAGGGTATGAGAAAGAAGACCCTCGACAAAACATACAAGTATGGATTAGGTACTTGTGTGGCTCTCTTGCGGAGATGTGTGTTCTTCAATAGATGATAAAAAAGAAGATTAAGAACACTTGATGTTAGACTTCGAGGATTATAGAAGCGAAAAGGGAGGAAAGAATGTTTGCAATATGTGAGGAATACAAAGGCCAAGGGTGGGTATTTATAGGCCAAGGAACACAAATTGTCAAAAAATAATTCGTGTCTAGCGCGTTGCCTACGCGCTAGCGCGTGGCCAACGCGCTAGATTCCCGAAGTTGTTTTCTTTAGGACTTGGCATTTTAAACTCCCATACTAGTTAAACCCCAATTGTACTTCACGCTATGACCTTTCAATCATTCTTACACTCAAGGTCAACCAACTCAAATATCCATTTAATAAAACGTTTGTGAAGTATTAAAAGCGTTTTGCTTACCCAATAATGAAAAGAGAGAAAAGAATTATCAGAAAGGGGTATTTTGGGTATTCCTTAAAGTCTAACTAGCTTAGCTGGGATCCTACTAAAGTTTTGAAATTGCTAGTTAGGGTACAAGAGAATATTCTTAGCATATTTTTTTCTTGGAGAAAAAGGGGGAAAGATTTAAAATTTGAATTTCAAATTCATTTAGCCACATGTTGGATAGGAATGTATGAGGTGTGTATGAGTTGTTATGATGTGACATGATGGGATAGAATGGAGCCTCTTGATTTTAGTTTGAAATTGATGGTGAGGATGTGAAGAGGACATTTGGTTAAGTAGCAAGATCAAGGGTAGAGAGAGGTATGCTTGTTATGTAAGTGAGGAGTGAATGTTTATGAGAAAGGTTGTGTTTGTTTGAGATGAAAGATCAATCCAATGGTTGAGAAGAGAATGGAGTTTGGATTGATGAGGTGGCTTGATCAAGGGTAGAAGAAAGAGTGTGTTTGTTGTGTTTGTTTGAGTTTCAATCCAAGTATGGAGAAAAGAGTGTGGGAACTTGGATTAATGAAGTGTCTTGATCAAGGGTAAGAATGAAGAGGTATGTGTGTGTGTGTGAAAATTGAATTTATTTGAGAATAAGGAGAATAGTGAATATGTGGTGGAGAATGTTTTGAAAAGATATGGAATATCATTGGTTGGGAATGTAGGGGACATAAGATACAAAAAGTATAAGGACAGTACTTTGTGTAAGAGAGTGTGAGTTGGCATTTTGAGGATGAGATTTAGGGATTATTTGGTTAAGGTTAATGTGTAGAAAAGTTTAGGTTTGAAGATGAACATGAAGAAGATAAACATGAAGAAGATGAACATGAAATCAAAGGATTGATTTGGGTTTATAATCACATTGGCAATAAGAGAGAAAAGAGTGGGCATATGTGATTATGGGATTTTTTAGGAAGAAGATGTTTGGAGTGTGTGTGGAAGAGATGAAATCGTTTGTTGGGTAAGAAGGGTGAACAAATGATTAGGAAGAATGGGTTGTATAGAAGGAGTGTGGACTTGTACATATGAGGAATACGTATGAGTTTGTAAAACATTTATATGGGTAAGAAAGTGAGAAAAGTCAAAGTATAATTAAATTCCAAATACCACAAAATCAATTAGTCATTTAGACTTTAATCTATGATAATCAACAATGGATTTGATCACTAATCATTGTGGAAACCGTAGAGGGGGGTGAATACGTTTCCTTTTTAAAACTTTAAATCTTTTGTATCAATTACCCGATCAAGTTTGACTCAATATAAGAAGTGTCGATAATAGGTTTACAATAGCTAACACATATTCTAACAATATAACCATACTCACAATATTTAGCACAAAGATCTACACAACCTTAACTAACAAGATATACACAACCATTCACACAATCATGAGCACAATGCAAGTATAAAAGTAAAGCGGTACATGTAAAGATATAAGTAAAGCGAAAGGTAAAAGAAAATGCAAACCGACACGGTGATTTATAGTGGTTCGGTCACGAAGCTCCTCTTCGCCCTACTCCACTCCTCGAGTATCCAACTCGAGAGTTACTTCACTAATCAACAAGCTCCCTTTTGGCGGAGAAAACCTTATACCAATGCTTACATTATTTTCCGACACTAAGCTAGATGTCGAGTCCTAATCTTAGCTAGAACCAATCTATCACTTCACCAATGTATTTTAAGGCCTAAAATACTAACCAACCTGCAATTAACCCATCCAAATATATACATCATTTGGATTTACACACTACTAAAGATTGGAAGACATGGACTCGATTTATATGTAACAAATTTTATAAATGAACTAACTAGACTACATAACTTCGGATCTTGAAGATGATCGAAGTTCTTCTCTTGCACGTGAGGGAAGAAGGAAAGGATAGAAGATTGGATCACATTTAAACAAGATTAAACAAGTTAAATGATCAAAGATTTAGAGAGATTTATTGAGATCTAGAGAGAGAAATAACTAAAAGAAAATCGTGCAAAAGGGTTGTGAAGTCAGTTGGAGATGACCTACTATTTATAGGAGCTAAAAGCTGACAGTCTAGAAATGGCGATCCCGGCGGTCCCTTATATATAAGGGGGCCGCCAGGCCTATAAGGGGGCCGCCGTAGACTACGCTCCTCTTTTTGTCTTTTTGTGGGAAAGGTAGTATCTGGTATAGAAGCCTCCATTTTGGGGGGAAAACCATATTTTAAATTTTATATTTAAATAAAATATTTCTTTTATTAAAAAGTATTTTGTGTTTATTTATTTTTGTGAAAAATACTTTTGTTGAAATTTAATGGTTAAGAAAAAAATTTATTTATATTTGATCATCCTACAAGTTTAATTTGTTTGTACATACCTTACGTAATTTACGTCGAGTGGAAACAAATGTCGGTGTTGATGCAGACTTGAGACATCGAGTGTTGTTGATGCATGTATGCATTGATGATTTGTGATTACGAGTAACTTGTGTACTTTTCGTTATGTATTACAAGTTACATGTTTGTCATCACCAAAACATAAAGAGATCGTATAGATTAAATATCATAATATTTGCACTAACAATCTCCCCCTTTTTGATGATGACAAACTATATAAACTATAACACATAGTAAAGTTTAAAAGTTACTCGTTTACACTCCCTTCTCCCCCTTTTGTCGAAGCAAAACTGTATTATGTGGATAATGTTTGGAGCATATAGGTTGGAGATTTGAGAAGAATACATGAGAAGAGGTATGTGCTTCGGGTATATACGTTTGAGGAATGAAAAGAAGGTAGGTGCTTCGAGTATATAGGTTTGAGGTATGAGGAGAAGATATGAGAAGTAAAGGTGAGGGTGATTGCGTATTTCTTTGGATAGTTTAGAAAGGTCATGAGAGGTGAGAAGTAGGCAAGAGAAAAAGGTAGGTACTTCGAGTGTGTAGGTTGGAGGAGTGAGGAAAAGGAAGGTGATCCAAGTATATAGGTTGGAGGAATGAGAAGAAAACGTAAGAAACAAGGTTGAGGCGGTTTTGAAGTGGATGAGGTGAGGTATTTGGAGTATGAATGAGCCCTTCATCGTATTTGACAAACCCCAATCCTATCTTCCGATAAAGGTGAGCTTGCATCATCCCAGTGAAGTCTTCTATCATCACGGTTTAACTAACTCCATGCTATTTACCCACATATCTCCGAGCTCCCCCTTGCTCATTGCATCCCCATGATAATTACATTCCTTGTATGTTGACTCTAAAGGATCCATGGATCAAATGAATTTCCATCAGAACTCAAGACGTTCGATGAATGCAATTTAAATGAGTAGGACGCTTGTAAGTGCTCCCCCTCGGTGTAAGCTCCCCCTTGTTTAGGGCACCAAGGAATCAAGATATGGATGTGTGCTACAAAACAAAGTTAGTAGACAAGTGCACACACACACACACACACACACACACACACACACACACATATATATATATATATATATATAGCAAGATATTAGCGGGGAACTAGATATGCAATTTTAGGTGTTATTATTCTAAAATATGACACGTTAAAAGGGATTTAGAAACTAGACACATGCAATCAATATTTTAGAAACAACAATCTAAATGATATAATTAAAAGACTCAAGACGTATGTTTACGGAGAAAGATTAGACAGACTTTTAATAAACGAGAATGGGATTCGCTTATTGATTGACACAAAAATATTATGAGAATGACCTTTTAATAAATGAGAATGGGACTCGCTTATTGATTGACGCAAAAAGGATATTAGAGGTGAAGCGACTATCAAAAGTGAGAAGACTATTGGAGGTGAGAAAAGACGTTTACGAGAAGTGAGTACCAAAATGAAGGGGATTTGTGAGTATGACAATTGTAAGGATTGTGTTTGAGAATGAGACGCATTTCATGATGAAATTCACTTGACTATTGACAATATAAGCAACGATGCTTATGAGTGTTGGGATAGGAGGATAGATGTTAGCTCATAGCAGCAAGAGAGATAGAGAAAGGATGTTCGTTTTATGATTTTAAAAAGAAATGACATATATCACAAGCCGGCTGTCGGCGGTCCCATATATATAGGGGTCGCCTGTTTTAATCAGGGGGGCGCCTAGTTTAAGGGGACCGCCACCAGCAAAGATGTTTTGGAATTTGACAAATTTTTGTGAAGGGAGTGACATTTTAATTTGCATTTCGCCAATAAAAAATGCTTAAAATACTTCGGATGAAGTAATTAAGTTGTCATGACACGGAATGGAACACGGACCGGAATCGAAACTAGAAGAAAAGAAGAGAATGATTTATGGAATGTGTTCCGTCATTCCTAAACCTTGACGAAGATAATTTAGCGATTCAGGCTTGAGGGGTAAAGAAAGAATGCCGGCGATGTTATCTTCAGACGCAACCTTTTCGATGGAGATGTTTCCTTTTGGACATTGTCCCGAAGAAAATGGTGACGTATCTTCGGTGTGTTTCGTACGCGATAATAATAATAATAATAATAATAATAAAGAAAACAAACGAAGATAGAGACGACGAGCTTGACAATGTCAATACGGATGGTGGTTAGCGTACGATAAACTATACTCAAAAAGTTATGTAGCTCTTCTTGAGCTTTGCAAATGTTCATAGTACAATCACACGACGATGTATACAGTTGTCTTAAAGGTGTTAGCGGATATAGTAGAGGAAAGAGATTAGCCATCTCTATGGTTGAAAAGGCGTGGTTATGTGAGAAGAAAAAGGTGTGATCAGAAGACAAAGAGTGTTTTTGTCAAAGAGAAAGAATATTTCATCGAAGAGAAATGGAGAGCGTTTTAACTAATGTTGTTAAAAAGGCTTGAATAGGGATTTTTGGATATGACCTTTAACGTTTGCGATTGCAAGTTAAAGATACTTGAATATTTCGGATGAAATATTTAAGTTGTCAAACCTACTTGGAAGGGTATTAGATTTGCATCTAACTTTTCCGTGACAAAAAGTGGATTATTTAGAAGAGAGGGAGATGATTAAGGAAATGTGTGAAGGAAGACTCTAGAAGATTTAAGACCATTTTGTGACTCTTTTGAAAATTTAGATTAGTGACACGGACGCGAAGAAAGATATTCGAGTGTGAGAGAATATATATACATATATGTATAAGACATATAGATATAAGCATGCAAGTTTATCTAATCATGCATCGACACAATAATCAACAAGATTAATGTGTAAGACTATATGACATCTAAACCTTATTTGTCATACATCAACCTAACATAGTGTAGGTGCACAATTAACATGTAAGTCATGTAAGATGATGCAAACAAAACATGATAATTTTAAATGTAATCATCATGTAAAACATGTTAGCATTTAGCATTTAGAGGCATATGTTATATAGATAAACTAAGAGATATTTTATCTAAATTGCTAGAAAAAGACAAACGCTTTTACAACAGACATGCATTCAATAGCTAAGCAAATAAATCTTGAGCATTAAGATAAACATGGAAGCATATAATTGCATTACATGGGAGCAAGTTATCATCATGAAACTTAAAAAGCACATATGTAAGGTGCATGTAGTCTAGATTGACCAAGGAGAAACCTAATTTCTACTTGCTTAGTGTGCACTCCTAATGATATACAAAGTCCATCAATGTAGACTATCATTAGGCATATTTAGGAGGAGTCATTTAGTCAAATTAGAGAATGAATATGAGACTATCACTAGAGGTGCTCAATTCAGGCTAAACACGACCATTTTTACGGGTTATACCACGAACCCAACTTCACTCTTAGAAGCAATTCAACCGTTAGGTCAAATTGAATTTCTAGTGCAATAGGTTCTCCAATAGTCATTCTCATGTTAGACAAAATAAAATTCCTATATTTTCCTAATTAAGTAAAACAAAGATAAAATTTGTATTATCTTTTCATAGAGGGCTTAACATAACTCAACTAACATGCTTTAATTCTGGTTCACAAAGTCCTAATCAAGATGTGTTGAATTCTAAGGTTAAATGATAGAGCAAGCAAGTTGTTATAGGTATAAGAGAGAATGAGTCATCTAGGAGTATGCTTAAAAGTGATAATGTGTAATGCTTTATAATGAGAGTGTTCAAAGAATGCACCTTTGCATGTCTTTTATGAAAGAAATCCAATTAACGTTATTTACCTCAATAGATTTTGTGAATGTTTCTTTGTATAGATAATGATGATTTCCTAAAGGTTAGTTACATATATGTTGGACTTTTTAAGCAAGAGATTCACAAGAGGAAGATGATTTTAAATCTAATGCCATAGGGCATATTTACCTAAACCGAAGATGAATCTAAGACGAAGGATCCATCGATCCGTGGAGGTGCCAAATTTGGGCAAGGATCATTTTCCCACTATTTGGGAGATGGTGTTGAAATTAGGTTATTAGGTGATTGCGTATATAAGATTATAAGGGTTGTTGGTTTGATTTTTCAAAAATGGCATCCAAGACTTGCTTATCAAGTTAGAGTACTTATGAGTTTCCCGATGGAAATTTATAAGTCCTTCATACTACTTAGATGTGTTAAGCTTAGCTTGTATAATTTGAACCATAGCTAATAACACACATTTGAAACCCACTTTAGACTCACATGAAACAACTTTTTTTTTGCATCAAGTGTGAATTGTTAATTTCGTGACTAATCTTGTTGTCTTGCAATCAATTTCCTGATTTCATGTAATAACCGAGGACGGTTAACATGTAAACACGGAATAATATCTATGGTCATTTGATTGATATTTTCGTGATCTAGATAAATCTTAGTCTCGATTTTATGTTCGTATTCTAATTTTGTAATTAGATTGAATGATGAGATTGATTATCGTTTGAATAATAATCATCTTTATATTCAAAATCCTCTTACGATTACTTATTGAAAGAAGGCACAAAAATGGTTTGAGGAATATGTTCAATTATTCCTAGTCCTAACCTTAGACGGTTAAAGGGTTCTCATTTGGTAAAGAAGAAATATTATGCTTATTTAGTAAAGTAAGACAAAGTTTTGATGAGAAGAGAATTTAAGTTTTGAGTTGTGCTTTTGAATTGTTTGAGCAAAGTTACATATGTTGTGCATTTGCTCATGTTTGGCTTTTCGAAGATGACGACTTTACCAATTGTATTGCAAGGTAAATTACTTAAATATTTCGGATGAGACATTTAAGTCGCCAATCCTACTTCATTGTGTATTTTATGCATATATTTGCCAAATATTTAGAACACAACTATTGGATAAGTAGACTCAATATGACATCATTTACACAAGTGTGAGTTCTGATTCGATGCATATTCTTATCGTCTTGGAAAAGGATGTCGTTATTTTCATATCAATCGGGTGTGATTGAGTATGTAGGTTTAAGATAATATCTCTTGTTATATTTTGATATAATCTTAAAGCTTGACAAATAAGAATCTAATTTCTTGTCCAAAATTGAAAACTTGTCAATTAGATTCGATAATAACATCAATCATAGTTTGAATAATGAGTTGATATATATTTGAAATCTTTCTTGACCCTCACGAACACTCTTTTAAAAGAAGACAAATAAAGATTTTTATAGTGTGTTCCATTAATCCTAAGACTATTTATAAGTGTGAGGTTTATGAATAATGACAAGTTAATTTCTTACTTCAAGATTGTCATATATTTTTCTTGTACGGAAAACTATATGGAATACATAAACAATTTCACAACTTAATGCAAGAAATTTAACAAAATTCCAATTAGGCATAATCTGGAAGATTATTAACAAATAAATAGTGTACATGGCATATGTATGTGTTTAGATATATAACTAGCTCAATTGTGTTTAGAACAATGCAAGACACAAGCAAAGTTTTAAAAAACATTTTTTCTTTTACTTAATTACCAATGTATTAATACTATCATTTTATTTTTGTTTAACCAACCCTAGGTAAAAAAACAAGTTGATGAAAAGATTTAGTCAACTTCTTGTTGGAAGAGAGTTGATGTGTTGGAAATATTTTAGTGACGGGTTTTAATATATGATCTTAGGACATTATTTTTCCACACACTTGACAAACTATTAATCTCTCATTCCTAAGTGGGGTTATATACTCAAAATGATCTACAGATGTTTCTGTAACACTGTAAATATAGTGATCTAGCCTATATGCAATGACAAAATAATTTTACAACTTAACGCAAGAAATTTAGCGTAATTCCTATTAGGCATAATCCGAAAACTAGTAACAAACAAATAGCATACATGGCACATGTGTTTAGATGTATAATTAGCTCAATTAAAAATAGTAATGATTACTTATTAATATCTATTAACCAAGTTGAAACAAAATTAAACACACATAATCATCTAGCATAACATAAGGATATGCGTCGTTGTTTTTGTATTAGATATAAAGATGTATACTTAGCTTGATATTAATTTGAAAATAAATTAGACCTCCCCATTTCAAAAATTTAGAGTAAGATCAACATTTTGAAAGGACAAATACATTATTTTTCAAAGATATATCAATTAGAAATGCCCGACTCAAAGGAAAATGTAAAATACAAGTTTTACGTTAAAACGAAACTCAAAGTTTTGACCACTATGTAGTATTTTGCATTTCTGACATATTTAAATTTAGAATGAAGACTTGAAAGTATTTTTAAATGAAAGTAGACTCAATTATTTTCGAAATGGCAGGTGGCACCGACTTCTAGGCTTCGGTTATTTGTATATGATTTTTCAAAGTTGGCCAAATTCTGACAGAACAGTTAGGAGGCCCTCCTTAAAGGAGACGTCCCCCAGATATTATCGGCTGCCGCCCTTATTCATTTATGGGACCGCCACTAGTGACCCAAAAACATGTTTTTTTTGTATAAAATCATTTGGTGACTTAATGGAAGGACGTAGGACTTCAGAAAGTGTTTCTTGCACATGAATACTTGGTTTAGATGTCATATCTACTATGTATTGAAAAATATGTATTGACATTTCTAAACTCTTTTTAGGATATTTTCCTTCAAGCTATTATACAAAGTATATCTAACAATAAAATTAGTACGAATCAAGCAACAAAACACTTTTCATATTTATTCCTTTATGGGTAATGTGATTCATGGATCGTAATCTTTTTTAAAAACCATTTGTTTTAAAAACCTAGAGCGATGTGGCTTGATACCAAATTGTAGAAATCGTAAAGGGGGGGGGGTGAATACGTTTCTTTTTAAAAACTTTAAATCTTTTGTATCTGTTATTACATTACTCTCTGTCGGCGGTCCCATAGATATATGATGGCCGTCTAATACATAAGGGGGCCGCCATATTTAAAGGGATCACCTCCAGAAGAGGTTTTCGGACTAGATTATTTGTATCAAATCACCAATCAAGTTTTGACTCAATATGAGAAGTTTCGATAATGGATTTTAAAATAACTGAGGGCTTTATTCTACCATATATATCTACCAACTCACAATGTTTACTACAAAGAGTTCACAACCTTTGACTAACACACATACAAATCAATGCACACAATTCAAAGCACAATGCAAGTGTTAAAAAATAAAGGCGATAAATGTAAAGACATAAGTAAAGAGAAAGGTAAAAGAAAATGCAAACTGACACAATGATTTTAGTGCGTTCGGTCACGTAGCTACCTTCTTCGCCCTACTCTACTCATCGAGTATCAACTGAGAGTTACTTCACTAATCAACATAGCTCCTTTCGGCTGAAGAAATCTTTACCACTGCTTACATTAATTTTCCGGACACTAAGAGCTAGATGTCGAGTCCTTCTTCGGGTACAACCAAACCCTTATGTTTTATGGCCCAACATAACAAAACCTATGTTTTATGGCCTAAACACATAAACCGCGTCGTCTTTACATTATTTTCGACACTAAGCTAAAAGTCGTGTCCTAATAATTTGCTAGAACCAATTACCCTTGCACAATGTATTTTAAGGCCTAAACTCAACCAACCATAATAAAACCCATCCAAATTATTACAATCATTTGGATCTCCACACTATAAAGTTTGGAAGACTTGGGCTCGATCTTATGTAACAAATGTTCAAATGGATAAATAGACTAAATAACTTTGGATCTTGAAGATTGACGAAGTTATTCTCTGCACTTGAGGGAAGAAGGTAATGATAGAAGATTGGATCACATTTAAACAGATTTAATCAATTTAAATGATCAATGGTTGAGAGAGGATTTGAGTGAGATCTAGAGAGAGAAATAACTGAAAGGAAATCGTGCAAAAGGGTTATAAAATCAGTTGGAGATGACCCACTATTTATAGGAGCTGAAAAACAGTCTGTCTAAAAGATATTTTAGATAAATATCTAAAGAAATATCTAGAAAAATATCTAATAAAATATCTAGAAAAATATCTTAAAAAAAATACGAAAAGTTATAAATTATCTTCGTAATATTTATTTAACACTTGTTTGACGTAAACTATTGTTTGGTGCCCGTTTACGTTAACTGATCATTTTTTTTAGCTTACGCGATTTAACGTAACGATTTCCATTAAAAACAAACGCGTACAATACTAAAAATAAATGGTGACTTTATTAACGTCGTACATTGTCCTAAAATACGGGGTGTTATAGTCTCCCCCGGTTAGCTGAGCCTTGTCCTCAAGGCTTTAAGACGCAGCACCTGAAGAGGGTACGGTTTAGAGAAGCGATGCAGAAATTTCTTCCGGAATTGTGTTGATAAAGAGGTGTAGGTTTTAAAGTGACTATTCTTAGCATGACATGGTTTTTCCTTAATGCATAGGTAGTCAGTCTATGCACCAAATATACATAGGCGACTAGGCTATGTATATTTGAGGGTCAACGATGCAATGCTCATTTTCGTCAAAATAGTGTGGTGTATGAAATGGTATCAAATAGTTTTACAACGAAATGACATAGTCAATGAAGTGAACGTGAAGTAGCTCACAGGGTGACAACAAAATGATAGCAAAATGGTTTATGGGTTGACATCGAGATTGTTTGTAAAGTGATAGGTCACAACAAGTATCAAGAATATCCGAACAAATGCAGAAGTAGTCAACGAAAATGAACGTAAAGATATATTCAATCAATATTCAATCAATAAAATGAACGTAAAAAGTCGTGTTCTAAAGGTAGGTGCTCCAAGGTGACACGTATGAGGTGACAAGTTAATTGTCGTACTCCCATCAACTGGAAGACTTCAAAACGATGGATTACGAAACAACATATGCGATTCAAAATCATAAGAAGAGTATTCCAACTCAGAGTCGAATGGTAAAGTAACTAGTAGAATTTACAAAATATGCCGAATTTTTGATATCATCAAAAGGGAATAAAGTAAAGTCGCGTAAATGATCGAAGTTAATCATAAGATATCAAGAAGAAATTATCCCATATGTATAGGTATCCATATATAATACCAGCATTGACGCTCAAGGGAGTAAAATGAGAAATCAGGAAGTACACAAAAATCAGAATGATCAATATTTACATATCAGACCGATATAAGGTAAATAGTAAGACGTCATATGATAGACGTAAGAGAACGAAATCATAGTCTAGTATTAAATACTCATTATCCATGTAATAGTAGTAGGGATGCAAAAGAGAGCATATAAGTTACCTGGGAGCAAGCGCGCACGGATATCGGATAAAACAAGGAAAGACTCTATATTTTGAAAAACATGGTCATAGTCTAGGTTTTGAAAACGACCTAGTTCTCTATGACTTCAGCTCTGATACTACTATTACATGGATAATGAGTATTTAATACTAGACTATGATTTCGTTCTCTTACGTCTATCATATGACGTCTTACTATTTACCTTATATCGGTCTGATATGTAAATATTGATCATTCTGATTTTTGTGTACTTCCTGATTTCTCATTTTACTCCCTTGAGCGTCAATGCTGGTATTATATATGGATACCTATACATATGGGATAATTTCTTCTTGATATCTTATGATTAACTTCGATCATTTACGCGACTTTACTTTATTCCCTTTTGATGATATCAAAAATTCGGCATATTTTGTAAATTCTACTAGTTACTTTACCATTCGACTCTGAGTTGGAATACTCTTCTTATGCTTTTGAATCACATATGTTGTTTTGTAATCCATCGTTTTGAAGCCTTCCAGTTGATGGGAGTACGACAATTAACTTGTCACCTCATACGTGTCACCTTGGAGCACCTACCTTTAGAACACGACTTTTTACGTTCATTTTATTGATTGAATAAATCTTTACGTTCATTTTTGTTGACTACTTCTGCATTTGTTCGGATATTCTTGATACTTGTTATGACCTATCGCTTTACAAACAATCTCGATGTTTGTAAAGATGGTGACACGTATGAGGTGACAAGTTAATTGTCGTACTCCCATCAACTGGAAGACTTCAAAACGATGGATTACGAAACAACATATGCGATTCAAAATCATAAGAAGAGTATTCCAACTCAGAGTCGAATGGTAAAGTAACTAGTAGAATTTACAAAATATGCCGAATTTTTGATATCATCAAAAGGGAATAAAGTAAAGTCGCGTAAATGATCGAAGTTAATCATAAGATATCAAGAAGAAATTATCCCATATGTATAGGTATCCATATATAATACCAGCATTGACGCTCAAGGGAGTAAAATGAGAAATCAGGAAGTACACAAAAATCAGAATGATCAATATTTACATATCAGACCGATATAAGGTAAATAGTAAGACGTCATATGATAGACGTAAGAGAACGAAATCATAGTCTAGTATTAAATACTCATTATCCATGTAATAGTAGTAGAGATGCAAAAGAGAGCATATAAATTACCTGGGAGCAAGCGCGTGCGGATATCGGAGAAACAAGGAAAGACTCTATATTTTGAAAAACATGGTCATAGTCTAGGTTTTGAAAATGACCTAGTTCTCTATGACTTCAGCTCTGATACTCCAACTCAATATTACTTATATCACTTGTAATCTTACTGCCTAATGGGCACCCTTTGCAAGAAAAAACAAAAATATCACCATCAATATCCACCATCTCATTGTTGCGCTCAACCTTATTAAAGATAGTTTCGACATCATTCAGATACATCAAACAAAAATTTAGACATTCATTGTCTAAGGATCTCTCAGCGATACATCCTTTTGGACGAGCTGTGTTTTTAACATATCCTTTTAAAGTTCGCATTTTCCTAAATAATGTATAACTAATTAGTATAAAAACTAATCAGAAAGTGTTTCAAACATTTAATAACATGTTTACCTCTCAAATGGAAACATCCAACAATATTGAAATGGACCTCCTTTCTTGGCTTCGAATGGAAAATGAATCAAAAGATGAGTCATGATGTCAAAGAATGACGGTGGAAATATCCTCTCCAACTTGCACATGATGAGAGCAATTTTTTCTTCTTGTTTCTCAAGCACATCGATATACATGTTTCGCGTATATAATATTTGTATAAAATCACTTAGCTCGTACAAGACAAGTCGAGCTTCTTTTGTCAAAGAACCCCTTATTGACAAGGGCAACAATTTCTGGATGAAAACATAAAAGTCATGACTTTTCATGTGAGACAACTGTAATTCTCCCTCCTTTACGCATCTAGATATATTTGAGGCAAATCCATCAAGAAACTTGATTGAAGCTAGGAAATTCAGAACTTTTTGTTTCTTGTCCTTCGTGAAGTGATACCAAGCCATTGGCATGATAAATGAATTACCATCTTCTACAAGATGTAAACTCTTTTTTAACCCCTTATCCATCAAATCCTTATGGGATTTCCATGTATCTTTAGTCTTACCCTTAATATTCTATAATGTGCCACATTCTTAGATATCAATGTTGTGTCTTAATTTTAGTTTAGCCTAATACTCAAGCTGGAAGAATATGCTCTTTTTTCCACCCTTTCTTTCGTTCTAAATTCTTACGCTTTAGCCTCTTAACAGAAAAACATGGCTCACTAATAGTACATTCTATGTCATGAAGAACTTCAAGCCTAGACATTGGTACGATTTGTTTCCTAGTTTCCCTTGTCCCATCAAAATTCTTTTTATCATTTCGCCATTGGTGTGAAAATGGAAAAAAACCTTCGATGACCCATGTAACATACCTTTCTACTGTGACTTAAGTAACTAGACGATGTTTCATTCATGCATATTGGAAACGCATTGTAACCTTTAACACTCCAACCTGATAACATGCAATAAGCCGGAAAATCATTTATTGTCCACAAAAGGGCCGTACGTAGCGCAAAATTTTCTTTTCTGTGCGCATCATAAGCATTAATACCACCCCATAAATCTTTCAATTCATCAATGAGGGGTTGTAAGTAAACATCAATATTAGTTGGTGTTTTAGGACCCGGAATCAACATCGACATGAACATGTACGGGTCTTTCATATATTTCCATGGAGGAAGATTATAAGGAACAACGAAGGCAGGCCATATGCTATAAGAACTACTTAGGTTACCAACGGATTGAATCCGTGTAACACCCACAAAAATGTGTGTCACAGAGGAAGTATGTCCGGGGGAGTTACTTCATAATACACAGCGCTAGATACAAAAGAACGACCTCTAAATGTGTCGTTTGAAAAGTAATCTCATTGACTTCCTTGAAATTGATATAACATTTGTCCCATAATTGCATCACATTGAAAAGCTTGAAAACAACCCAACGAGATTTGATCATTTGTAGAAATCCAAGTATGAAATCTTGTCAATTTAGACTCCAATGTACATCAGATAATCCAAGCATCTAATTCACCTGAGAGAAACATGCTTAAACACGTCAACATAAAGTTGGTGAGTTCATAGGTTTTTGTAAATACAAATGTTGAACCAAAGTTCTGTAAAGTGTGTATGACCATTTAAATCCTTAAATGTCCTTCCAAAATGTATAAATAGTTGTAAAATATGCATGACCATTTCAATCCCCTAATAGTCACAAAAATGTACGTATGAAAGTTGGACCGTAATTTTTCTAAAGTATGCATGATAATCAAAACCACTATGAAATGTTCCAAGTATGTATGGTAAAAATGTATAAGTATAGGACCGCAAGATTTCCCCCGTGATAATACAACAAATGTAAACATCATGAAAATATGATTACGTTTCCCTAGGCTCATGATACTGAAGCTCGATATAAATATATAGCAATATAAAATTGCTCACATTGCCCGTATACGATGTTCTAACCCGCAACATCCCTAGTCCGACATGGTATACGTTCGTTTACCTGGTGATAGCTAGTCACCCGAACGAGGATGTCAATCCCAATAGATCTATTCATAACATTCGCGCTCACAATCCAGTAATTGACAGTTCATGATAATGGGCTCAATTTGGGTTATTGCTACTTAGGCAAACACGTAATCGTAAAGTAAAAAATATCCACTTGTGTCCAATTGTAAAAACCCATGCATATGTTTCTCACCCCAAAATGCGTCCACAAGTATAACCAAGTATTGAATCTCACTGCGAGATATATAATGAGTATGCAAATCAATTTGTAATCAACCATGAAAATGCATTTGTAAACAAACATGTTCTCACCCCAAAAATATATGTAAAACCAAGTAAGACATGGGGCTATAAACTTACCATATCCTTTAAAAGCAATCACATTATTATAAGATAACCGAGCAAGTAAAAGGGTTTATAGACAAGCATGTATCCCCCTCGCGGGTTTATAAAACATTCAAAAGATTGAAAAGCGAGGCTATGAAACTCACCTTGATGATGTAGCACGATTGACAGATAGGCATCTAATATGCACACCACGAACGGAAAATGAAGCGGCTCGATCAAGTAGTTGCAACTAATCTTAACGGCTAAGTCCCACTAGCCTAGGATAATGTATTTGGGTTTCTCGATGAATGGTCACATCAACGCGACACGTTGATAAAGATTTAGATTTCCAAGTTGTAATAGTTTGGTGGTTGGTTAAATAAAATAAATCGTAAAGTAAACGCAAAGTGTGTAATATATTCCGTATATATTACATATCAAAAATGAACAAGTATATAATTCAAATCGTGAATTATATAACAAAGAAACCAATAAAAAAATAAAACTTTCTCGTATAGAAGTAAACGATGTTTTAAAGTGTTACAAATTATGTTAAAACGTATGTTTGTACAGCCTTTAACGACAAATAATAATCTTTCTCTAGTTTGACAATGATAAAATATAAAATAATATTTTATAAATTTATATTTTGTTTCCTCGACGGGTCGTGTCCAAAATAGTTGTCCCATTGTAAAAGTATAGTTTTCGTTCGTTGCTCAGATTATCGTATAGTTATATTTTAATATATTTTTAAATAAAAATTTATTCCCTTTTATCGTTTTCGTAAAGTAATAGCAGTATTTTTGTGAATCATAAATTAATATAGAAAATTATATAAATTTCCATCTGACTTATCACTTTATATAACGTTTTCCATATTTATAAAAATCCCAATGATTTCTCCACTTTTCAAACAACCGTGGTGAGCACTATCCTCGGCTTTAAAATATATATATATATTTATATATATATTTCTAAACTAAACAATATAATGATTATTACATTTATTTAACCATTTAACCACCTTTATATATATATATATATATCCGGTTTTAATATTTTTAAAACCTTAAGTTATATTTATTCATCGTTTTATATGAACAAAACGCACCCTAAAGTTGTTTCTGCTCACCCAAACGCGCCCTTATGGTGAAATTGCTAACCCAAACGCACCCTATACGGTTTTCCTGCTAACCCAAACGCACCCGTTTGGCAAATCTGTCAAACCAAACAAACACCCCCTTATGTTGTTTTCTGCCCAACCAAACGCCCCTTGTGGGCTGTTAAACCCACAACCAAACGCCCCTTGTGGGCTGTTTTTAATACCAAACACACCCTATCCTGTTTCTACAAAACCAAACGCACCCTTTGTGCATAATATGAAAACCAAACGCACCCTAATCTGCCAAACGCGCCCTTGTGGCGTTTTAACTAAACCAAACGCATCCATTTCTGTGATAAACACAAACCGAACGCACCCTCGTTCGGGTTCACATAAACCAAACGCACCCTGGTCGGTTGAGACCACAAACCCACGCACCCGGTGGGTGTTACCACCAACCGCACCCTTGGCTGTTTGTTATAAAACCCAACGCACCCTTTTCTGGCCCGGGAACCAAACGCGCTCTATATGTGATATAACAACCCAAACGCACTCTTGGTGCGAGTATGAAAACCAACCGCACCCTCTTGGTGCTTTGCTTAAACCGAGCGCACCCTATTTGTTGTGGTGGT
>BQNB010029682.1:8126-53379 GCA_026074375.1 Tanacetum coccineum
TTTTGAATTTTCATCGCCTTCAATCGACCATTTCACCTTAGCTTTTTGGGCCAATTCAATCGACTCCGTATTATCCAAAGAAGAAAGATGATTCATAATGTCCAAACGGTCTTCAAGATGAGTAGAGGACGACACCCCTTTATCAATCAGAGTATCAATAGCAGTAAGTTTAGTCTTCAATTCTTTTCTAAGATCAGTAACGGTATCGTTTTTACATTTATCAGCCACAAAAGCATCAAAGCCTTCGAGCTAAACCAGTTGTGAAAAAAACAAAACGGTGTAGGACCATAGTCAATATTTAATTCTCGCAACAACATGGGTCTATGATCAGACAAAAATCTATCCAAAGTAAGAGAAGAAAGATTGGGACACGTTCTCTGTAGATTATCAGAAACAAGAAAACGATCAAGTTTGCTCATTTTTGAAGCGGAATTATGTGACCAAGTAAAAGAATAACCACCAGACGGAACTTCCACCAAACCACCTGCTGAAATAAACGAGTTAAAGGCATCAGCCCCATGAGCATTAAAATTGGAACCATACCTTTCATCTTTGTGACGAACTTCATTAAAATCACCCATCACGATTACATCTCCATTCCATCTATCAATCAGAATGTTCAGATATTGCCATAGCATCTTTTTTTTCAGCAAAATCTTGAGGCGTGGATGTTCAAAAAAGGGAAGCCGTTTTGATTGTCATCTGCTTTGCTCATGTCTTATATCCTTTAAAATATGTCGTTTATGATTGTTCGCCTTTGGAGCTTTAAAGTAAAAACCTTTGCGATGCAAAAAATATGAAAATATTGAAAAACGTTGATGTTCCCAGCTACAAAGGCATGAAGTGTTGGTCATATAGCTTGACCTGTCACTCATATATGTTGTTGCCGCCTATGGTGGGTATGAATGACATATCAAGTGGTTTGTCCAACATTTCATGCCTCTGTAGCTGAGGCCATCAACGTTTTTCCAAGTAGCCTGTGCATTTGAGTCAAATTAATGTACCTTGCTAAAAAAAGATTATGATAATGTTCGTTTCTCTTCATTTTCGTGGCTTCACAATAGGGACCATATGAAGTTATCTTGAAATGACTGGCTCATGTATCCCCTTTCGATCGCGCGAAATGGCAATGGTTAGAGCTGCTTTTGGTTTTTTCCTAAAGATGGTGTTTAAGTTCGCTGGGTTGGCATACCTGTTCGCCAAGGTTTTTTCGTTTGGAATCTTCGTCGGTTTTGAGGATGGTTCTTCTTTTCATCCTTCTCTCGGGACTTGTTTGGGGTTTCATCAAAATCCATCCCGAAGTGAAAACCGATCCGTCGGCCTTCGTGTCAAATTTTTTTTCATCCCTTTTGATTCCCTCGCAGTTAAAGTCTCTGGTTTTTACAATTTTTCGATGTTATGTAATTCTTTTTGTTGACTCTTTTGTACTTTAAGTTTCTAGCGTCTTGCCAGTCTCTTTTTTCTATATATTCCATCTTTGCCGTTAAAAAAAAACACCTCATACAGTAGATCTACATTTTAAACACAGTTTCGTTTAAATATATCAAGAGGAGTAATCTTACTTTGTACCCATAATCGTTTTGTTAATCATATTTCGTATAGTGCAACCAACAGTATCTATGCGAGCTTATTTAACAAACTATGTACTCAAGGACTTTCATAACTAATGAAAGAAAGATTTAGATTATAATGAAGTAACCCTCTATAAAATGGTTTCCAGGTAAACCCTTTGAAAGTATGATGTATGCATATGACATGTGAGAACTCACCCATTCCGTGACACGTTGTTGGCCCTTAGGACGTTTAAGATCCACTGCTTCTGTCCTGTTATAAGATCTACTATTTTTCAGAATATACGACCTCACATCTTTGTCTACGCGCTGCTTGCCGCCCTACACAAGCAATTGCTTACAACTGAGACGTCAGTTAAAAAAGTGATTACGAATACGTTCGACATTTTTTTAGATGAGTAAAACAGACCATCTGTCTAACCTGTAGAGCATTGTTAATCGCAAATGAACCATATACCGAAGCATATAATGAGTCCCAGCAGATGGATGGCCACCTAACAAAGCTGAATGATGTAAATCATCTGTTCCAGCTTCACATTAAAAAAACAATGAAACAATTATAATTCGCTGTCATTTCATTCAGACTGCAACTAATGAAAGTTGTTGTTCCAGAAACTATAATCTCTCAAACCTCGATATACAAAAATAAAGACGTAGATTGATTCTCTAGATTTTAAAGTAAGCGTTTGGTAAAAAAGTAAAAAGACCTTAGTGCGCTTTATTTTATCGAGTAGTGTGCTATCTTTTGTGGTCCATCCATCAATATGAGTCTCAGCAAACCGCCACTATGCCAACTACATAAAACACAATCACTTATATACCATTTGCAGTGACTTATAAGTTTTTCATTGTTTGCAAGACCCACTAAAGTTAATATAGAAAGTGAATTTTAAAATATGAATACCGAGCTGTTCTCTTTATGGTTCAAGACTTGGATTTGACAAATGTAATGTGCAAATTTTCATGGGTTTGAAAGCTCAGGGATTTAGGTGTCAAAATTTTTATCACAAAATAGGACATTGAATCTGGAAAAAATGAACTTACAGAAAAAGCCAAAAACTTCATAAGAAAATAATCTAAAAAGCCGACTTGCATACATGAATGGTAATCTCAAAGTAACCTTTCTATCACCAATCATGTATAAATAATCTAAAAGCTGACTTATTAGAATTACATCGAATTATTCATTGTGATATCTTGGTTCGTAGATTATTAGAATTACATCGAATGATTCATTGCTATATTGATAGCAATAATCTACAATTGAGCATATAAAAACCCAAATCAAGATAAACTAATTCAGATAATAAAAAAATACTTACATATTTTTATGTATCTAGTAACTGACCGTTGTTAACCGATCAAATACCCATTGCATAAGTTTGTGGATTTGTTGGGTGGCTTGTCTGATGGAGAAGCTGTCACACCCCTAGACGGGGCCTGGACGGAATACGTGTCCGAGGGCGTGACGTCAATCCGAACACAAAGCAATACAGAACGACCACTAATGATGGACGTTTGAAAAAAAATTTACTCATTGCATAAGAAAATTTAATTAAGTTTTACAACCGATCATATGAAAGTTAAATGTAGCGGAAGCATAACAAAGTTTGACAATGACAACGAGTATATAAATAGACTAGTTGCAAAGCCCGCTTGTGAGTATCCACGTGAAAAATTAATTAACGGTTAATGAATTACGAACAATGTGAAATTTTTATAGAGTGAATAATGAACAAAAAGAATGAATGGTAATCCAATAAGATGAAATAAAACTTAATAAAGTATCGTCAGGTGCAAGTATACAAAAAGGAGTACATGATATGCGAATGTATTGTAAGATTGTTGGCTCAGAAACGAGTACATGATATGCAATGTGAAAACTAACTCTTTTGGGAAAAAAATTAATAAGGTTGGTAAATGAACTACTTGGTGTATACAAAGATTTTTTTTGAATTAAGGAAGTCACTTGTCTTAGACGTATCATTATAAGTAATGCTTATTAGTCACGTAGTCAACTTATTATGTATTTATTTTATCACTATTGTTTATATGTATCTTAACAATTTTTAGTATGGTTATCAATCTTGTTTGTTTTTTTTATCATATTTCATAGTTACAACGGGAACATAGGAAAGTTGCATAGCCTACCCGATAGGCGGGTGATCCTTATAAATATCTAATGAAAACATTAAGTGACAGTTACTCATTTATACACATTGTAACATATTTATCGAGTACGTTGAGAATGAAAAGAAATGAATGTTCATCCGATAAGAGAAAATAAAGGTTAACAATTTATCTGCAATAACAAAATTATTAATTTATCTGAAATATTTTTGTGTATAATACTTCCCTTTCAAGACCATTGGTTCATTTTCACAAATACTTAAATATCAAAACAACCCACATGAGCATAAGGTTTTAATCTTCCAAAAAATTTCATTTTTAAACCAATCATCTGTAGCATAAAATATGCTTTAATCTTCTTTTTAAACCACTCTGATTACATAAAACACAAAACTTATGTATAAGATAACAAAAATAAAACTGCAAAGGTCTTGAATATTAAGAAAATGTGTACTTACGAGACACCCAAAATTAACTGGCATAGAATCAGACCAGGGGCGAATGCACTTGCAAGATATGTGGAGGAGGGTGGGGGGGTGCTCCAAAGTTAAGTCAAAAAACATCGTTTTAGTTGTAAAAAAAAATTTTATGAACTATTTTAGTTAAAGTGCACCCCATCACAAAATCAAATTGCCCCCCACTCACAGACGAAAGTCCAACATTTAACACTCTGAAACCTTAAAATCCTTCATTTTCAAATGCAAATACTAGATTTTTTAATTCGATCCCCCAATTTTATCTATTTTTTCGCCGTATTTTGTTGCTATTGTGAAGAAAATTTTTTTTGCCCCCCACATTACAATTTCCTAGTTCCGCCACTGAATCAGGCACAACCTCCAGATTGTTGTCACTGTCTGTAATTTCTATAGCAAGCCCACCACTAACACGATAACAAACACATGCAACAACAACAAATCTCTCACCATCATATTATTTAAAACAATGAGTAACATTTACACATACGTCAAAAATCATGCATATATACTTCTAAGTAGTACACAACAAAGCTCATACGTGACACTTAAACATAGTTCATTAGAAAGGCCTAATGCATGAGTTGAAACTTACAATGGGGCCATCATCACGGCCATTGGCTCCATACAGATGAGAGCCCAATTTATTGATTACTCGCACATGCATACATGATACATGTCAAATAACATAGACAACTAAATACAGTAGGTTCAAGGAGGTAATACCCGACCCATAAAAAATCTAGTTCTTTTAATATAATAAATCTAGTTCTTTTAATATAACAAGCAGGATTACCTGCGCGTTGCTGCAGGTCGTTATTTTTTGCTCGTTGTTGCGAGACATTATTAATTTTTTATTTTGTGCGGGTTAATTTTTTCGGCCTCATGTTTAATAGTTTGTTTTTTTTTCTTATATGGGCTTATGTGTGGGGCTCGTGTTTAAAGGTTTTTTTTTTGCTATACGGGTTTTTTTAATATAATTTTATGGGAACGTGAGGCATTATTAATATCTATTTTTGTGGCGGGTTAATTTTTACAGTCTCATGTTTAATAGTTTGGTTTTTTTCTTATATGGGCTTATGTGTGAGACTCATTTTAAATGTTTCTTTTTTGGCTTGTACGGTTTTTTTAATATAATGAATTCTGGGACGTGGGCTAATGAGACTCCGTTACTTGCAGGCCTTTTTTATGTATTTATGTGCGGTTTTTTTATTTTTTCGGTCTCATGTTTAATAGTGCGGTTTTTGTGTTAAAATTTTATTTTTATTTTTTTCTATTTTTTATTTGTGCGGGTTTATTTTTCGGTCTCATGTTTGATATAGGTTTTTTTTATATGAGCTTATGTGTTGGGCTCATGTCGCGGGTAAATTTTTATCTGAATTGCGAGTTTTATTTTTGTGTTAAAATTTATTTTTATTTTTTTCTATTTTTTATTATGTGGCGGGTATTTTTCGTATTTCGGTCTCATGTTTAATAGTTGTTTTTTATATGGGCTTATGTGTTGGGCTATAAGTGCATTGGAAAGGCCTAATGCATGAGTTGAAACTTACAACGGGGCCATCATCACGGCCATTGGTTCCAAACAGATGAGAGCCCAGTTTATTGATTACTCGCACATGCATAAATTATACATGTCAAGTAACATAGACAACTAAATAGGTTCAAGGAGGTAATACCCGAACAATAAAAAAATCAAGTTCTTTTAATATAATAACAACTTAAGTAAGTAGAAGTAGACACAACATACCATTGACTTGTAACTTTGTAAGTATGCATACTATAGCCATTGCATCCTAAAAGAAACCTTGTCATTAAGAACCATACGTACGCTAGGAACCTTGGACATTTGCACTCAACTTGTGAGTTGTTTTCATTAATTAAAAAGAAAATAAAACCAATAAAATGTAGTGCAAGAGGTTTATTATTTATTAAAATATATAGCATCACTTTCCCATGAACATCGTAGCATTTTGCCTCTTTTGATACCGTTGAAATCCATGGCTAGCCAAATACTCAGACTGCTTAAATACTTAATATTCAATATCATTATCATAATATGATCCAACAATTCATTATTCACCATGGTTAATACAGTAAAAAAATCTTACATGACAAAAGAAAGACATTGACTTTGACATGTTTAAGTGTGAGTCTCAATTCCAATCCCTTACACCTTGTTGTGAGCTTCCAATCTCGTTCCATATAAGTATAACTTTTTCTAAATATGTGAGATGTTTCATTAGGCGCTAATGTTGTCAAGATCAGTCGTATCAGATGGATTGATTTCAAGTAACAATGTCTCCGAGTTAGAAGGAAACTAACCTGATGGAGCCATGTTTGGAGTTGTATCATTTTGATTTAACTCATAAAATGCTAGCATACCAACATGATAGTTCAGCAAATCTGTCTTGAATTTTTTCACATAAATTAGGAAGTGTAGCAAATATACTTGAAAGAAATAGGTTCATATATACCTTGCAATCTGGGCCGGTAAAATCGACATGTAAGAAGCAACAGACTTATTAACATCCATAGCTATAAGCAAGTGTTGTATGCTTATGTACAGTAATATCATAGCCTCCAGCAGATAAAGGGCGTACAAACACGAAACATGTATATACAAGAATATATTGAAGTGAAAATATGAAAAGAACCTTGAAGCACATTATACAGCTCATAGCTTAATTAGAAAGTGGATTTGGCTTTCTCTTCGTATTTTTGTGGTGGTTGAAGGGTGCAAATGACTCATGATCAACAATCTTGGACGAAGAAACACATGGAGGTGGTGTCTTTGTTTTCTCCAATGGTTCTTTATAGTTTGCATGACTCAATAATACTAAAAGTGTGGTCAGGATGGCAAAATGAGTTTGATAGAAAGACCTGGAATGAGTATTCACCAGCTGGTGCAACATATGTTACATTTCCCATGGCGTCAGGAGGTAGAGCAATGCGACGTTCCACTAAACTGTTCTCAAAAACAGTCTGCACACAAATGAGAAGAAAAATAACAATTAAAAACAAATACAGATTATGGATAGAAAAGAAACTGAAAAAATTGAATTATGTAAAGATCTCCCTCGCCTGACATCACAACAAACATCTAATATTTAGTTGCATAAAAATTTACAATTTTGACATACATAAGGACCCATAATATTCTATAGTTTCAATGTGGACAGTTTGCCATTTTTCGTTGGCTTGAATTCCCAAAGTATATCCTTGTCAAGAGCTTTCAACGGCCTCTAAAAACATAGAGAAAACATCACTTATTAGCTCCTAAATAAATAAAAAAACAGATACAGTAGAATATAGTTGCAAACAAATGTAGAACAAAAAGCAGCCTACGAACCTCGATATATATTAAACTGAATCAGTTGACCATTGTGTTTTTCTTATGTTGTCATAATGATTTAGCCCCCATACGTGTAGATTTCATGGCCACCACCATGATTTCAGACTCATGTTTGTCAATGAAATAGATTTCTTAACTTTAAGCGTTTGGGAATGCAAACAACTTTTTCAATGCGTTGTAGAGCAAATGGTATCCCAATGGCATCACAGAAAACTATTTTCCTCTCACTGGCTTTCTCGGGCTACTAAGGTCATTTTCCCATATTGGATCTTTCAGAACTTTTTCAACATCTATATAAAAAGAATCCGCATCATCCAGTTCCTGTAATGAGGCTCTTTTCCCTCCAGTAAGCAATAATGTTAATGTTCACAACCTGCCTATCACAGTAATTATATAATTACTGTGATATATTGATTGTGACTGCTATAATTTTCATCGCGATGGGAACAATATATAAGCTGTGATATATTGACTGCTATACAAATTCCTATGTAAAGTTTTAAATTTGAATGCGATGTACAGGCTTGTTCAATTAGCCAGAGCTTTTAGACATGCTACTTACTAAGAACATCATGGGCGGTAAGCATTTTCCTTATAAGATCTTTAGCATTGTTCGTAACCGTAGGCCATGACTGGTTCAAGTACACTAAATCAAGAGTGTGACTGATCTTTCAATACTTTTCCCCTTCAAATATAATAGTCCTAACTAAATCTAGCGAATAACGATAGATCACATTAATGAATTCATGATTTATTTATATTCACTAATTAAACCAGCACACATTTAACAATAAGAACGTTGATACGTGAACAGTAGCATTGTTCTTACCTGTTATACTGAGTGACGTTATTTTCGGGATTCCAATAGTACATGGCTCATGTACTCCCATCAATTAAACCCTTCCATGGTTTTGGGTTAGTTCGGATCAAGTGGGGCGTAACGAATCCCAAAAGCATCAGTGGATCCATCAGCATCCATGGTTGATAAAATTCAAATCTGGTATTGAAGGAGATATACACGTTAGTTCTTTTATATCGTAAGTTGCAATCATGAGCAGACCTCAAGCGGGTCAGAATGCCATATTTTATTGTTAATGCCAAAAACCAGACAAATGAAGATGTATGTGAGTATACTGAACAATAATCCTAAAAAAGTACCTTGTGACTTCTTGTTTATTCATCAAGCTCTGCCATATTTTATTGTCAATGCCAAAAACCAGACAAATTAAGATGTATGTTAGTATACTGAACAATAATCCTAAAAAAGTACCTTGTGACTTCTTGTTAGTTCATCAAGCTCTACCATATTTTATTGTCAATGCCAAAACCGGACAAATGAAGATGTATAAATACTGACAAAAACAACCCTTAAAATTGTAATTTTGTAGCAGAACCAAACACCCCTTAAAACTTTAGTTTTGCAGCCATAAAAACTATGTATCTACACAATCCATGGCGCCGATATTTACTGCAGGTTGCAATTAGCGGCATCTCTGCCACCTTTACCCCATGAATCCTAAATAAGAATTTAAACGTGCACCATTTAATATATGGCAGATACAGGTCTATGTTGCCATGGGGCCGGTCGGTGGGGGCCATATTCTAAGGTAACATGATGGATAAGCACGACATTTGCATTCACTATTCTATAACCGAGTTCATTTTCAACCAAATTTGGCCTGATGTCATGTAAAAAACACTGGCACAAAACAACATTAAATTTACGCTCTCTTACTAATCTGACAATTTGCTACCCACATAACAGATTTTGAACCAAGCTGATTTTATCAGCTCAGCTACAAACAATTACCACAACTGCCGCCTCAAATTGCTTATCAACGGCTCACTTTTCATGCCATTGAGTCAGTTAGACCTTTAAATCTTCCATTTGACGCTTGGGCTTTTTGGGCGATTTTAATTAAGCAGCTTATTGGCTTATTACAATTTCAAAACACAATATAAGATATTTTAATCGCCTAACAACTTACTTAACACAGATAAGCTTTCTTCTTTTGGAGCCATTGTGATGATACTTATCTAAAAAACTTATAAGCATAAAATCTTTTTAAAAGCCGACTCGAACACCCCTTCAAAACAGTACCAAATAACTTATTTGGCACAAATAATATCTTTTTTAAAAGAGCTTATTGAGCTAGTAAGCATAAACTCTTTAAGGGGCGGGATGGGGTACCTGGGATAGAAAATTCATTCTTAATTGGTGGAAAAGAACCAACGAATGGGCCATTCAACATCTCATTCACAAGTATACATATAGTATCAGGATTATAAACTTCCTTGGATGCCCAAAGCTGAACAATATTCTGCAATCTGGATTGATTTTTATCCTTGTTTATAGGGTTGTGGTATATTCTTCCAAGCATGGAACCTAAAACGTGGCTAAATGCGAGTGCCTCATTATCGATCTCATGAGGATTAACATGTCTTTGGAAGCTGCATTCCATTCTCCTTTGTGAACATGGTGCTCAAAGTATACGAACAATTATATAATATATGATGAATCAGCATGGATATAAATGATTCAAAACATTAGCTTTAGAATGTAGAATCAAAGAAAACATTGTTACCTTTAAAACAAAACAAAGAAGATGAACCTGCAAAAAAAAACAACATTAGGGTTTTATAAGGTAGAATCAAAGAAAACATTGTAAGCTATATAATGTAGAATCAAAGAAGACATTGTTATCTTAAAAACAAAAGAAAGAAGATGAACATGTAAAAAGAAACCAACATTAGGGTTTTTGATTCATAACCTGCAAAAAAAACCGAACAATAGGTTTTCATTGATATTGCGATTTTAGATTATGGTTTTTAGATAAATTAAGAATTGATTTAAGAAGATATCATCACAAATTACAAACACATTTCTTTGGATAACGATTTTATATTCTCTAGATTAGGAATACATTTTTTTGGTAATTATTTTTTGCATGACTTATATATTTTAAGTTGCAAGATATAAATCAAAAAATTAGTTAGTCTAGTAGTTATGTGGTTTGTTAATATCACAAAGGTATTAGGTTCAAATCTTTAGTGACAAATTTTTTAAAAAACGAATTTTACAATAAATTATTTAAAAAACGAAATTTAAAAAAAATATAAAAAAAGGATATTTACAAAAAAAAACAAAAACGAAATTTACAAAAAAAACAAAAAAAATTGATGACAGCTTGCGTGATGACGTGGCATTATGACGTTGCATTAAATAGTCAAATGACTCCTCTTATATATAATGTAAAGATATATATATAGTGCGAGAACTGACAGAACCACCAAAAACATGCGTGCACTCCTTCAATAATTGTATTTTTGCACTGTTGATCTTGAAGTAACATGCCCCGGATCCTTATTCCGCTGCGACCCATTTTGGGGGTGTTACAATATATGTATATATATGTATATATGTATATAGTATATAGTTCTAAAAACAACATATATGTTTTAAAAAAACATAGTTGTTCTAAAGAATTTGATAAGAAATTGAAAATACAAAATTTTTCTTTGAAGGTGTGCATGTATGTTCTTATAAGGCGTGCAACAACAATATTGCGGCCGTGTGTAAGGTTTTTGTGAAAGAAGAGGAAGAGTTCATGATGATACTGAAGAACATATGTGGATTCTTACGATTATTGATGATTTTCATGTATTTTTTTTATTTTTAAAAGGCGTGCATGTATGTTTTTGGTGGTTCTGTCAGTTCTCGCACTAAGAATGGTTCTGAAAAGAAAGTCCCCCTATATATATATATATATATATATATAGAAGGTTAAAATAAAAAGACAAATATTCGTGAGAAGGATAAAAAGAATTTTTTTTTTAAAAAAGTTCTCGAAAAATTCTAAAAAAATTCCATTAAATCAGGTATGTTGGTGCATAAAACTTTTGTAAAAGAAGTTTTTCTAATTTTGAGTTTTTATACGTTTTTTTAATGCGCAAAAAAAGAAATTTTGATGCACAAAAAAATTTTGATGCACAAATTTTTCGACTTGTTATAGTTTGATGCGCAATAAAATTTTGATGCAAAAAGTCAAAAGAAGTTGGGTACAAAAACGAATTTTTGATGCACAAAAAACCGATTTAATGCACAAACGTTTTTTTTAATAAATTTTTTTCGGCAAAACTATCCACTTTTAGAAAAACTTCCTTTACAACTTTTTCATGCACCAACATACACGATCTTGTGGAATTTTTTCAGAATTTTTTGAGAACTTTTTAAAAAAAATAAATCTTTTTATCCTTCTCACGAATATTTGTCTTTTTATTTTAACCTTCCTCTATATATATATATATATATATATATATATATATATATATAATGGATGATTTTTTCATGTATTTTTTTTATTTTTAAAAGGCGTGCATGTATGTTTTTGGTGGTTCTGTCAGTTCTCGCACTAAGAATGGTTCTGAAAAGAAAGTCCCCCTATATATATATATATATATATATATATATATATATATATATATATATACGTATATATATATATACGTATATATATATATATATATATATATATATATATATATATAGAGTAAGGATCCAGTGAGAAGTAAATTAAAATAAGAAGTGGTGAGAAGTGACTTAAACCACACATTTGAGATGCAACAACTTGCATTAGATGCATTTTTATTCATTTAGATACACCATTTAGAGTTTCGAAAGTTAATTTGATATGTAGATGGTGCAAATTGAATTTTATTATTTCGAGGCATGCAGAGAAACAAAAAAAAAGAAATCATGAAATGCATCTATGCATCTAATTAAAAGCTAGAAAACACATAATGATGCCAATTATAATGCATCTAGATTATAAGATATCCATCTAATTAAGTCGAGCATCCTCGGTTATCGGCCTATAATTACTTCTTATCCTTCTTATTTTAAGAAAACTTCTCATTTGATCCTAACTCTATATATATATATATATATATATATATATATATATACACATATATACACATATATATATAGATATATACACATATATATATACATATATATATATATATATATATATATATATACAAAACCCGCCCGATGGGCGGGTATAACTTGTGATTATTGTTTTCATTTTGTTTGTTTTGATAATTATTGGTTTTTGAATAACTTTTTGTACCGTGCATAAAAATTTCTTACTTGATGGAATTCATTATAGTGAGTCTGTCTATTGTCCTTAAAGCTTGCACTCGTGCCTATTCTAGTACCTACAACATTATTTAAACCTAGATATATAGAGAGATGTGGGAACACTATATTAAAACTCACATTAGTTTTTTACTTGAAAATTATCAAATTGACGATGATGAACATTATTATCAAATTCCTTCATCTTGTCCCTAGGCCCGTCTCCAACCCGACTAATACAATAGATCATGAAAGGTGCCACTTATTGTTTTTCACTTCGAGGTTCAAATGATGATTATTTGTATATTTTTCAAATGATAATATTTAGTAATTATACATTTTTTATAGTCCTTCGCTCTCACAATTTTTTTAGTCACTTTTAAATACATTCGGTATAAAACTTTGACACGAATAAACAGCTGAAAAAATCTTGAGACCCAATTTTAAGAAAGTTATTGTTACTAAGTTAGAATTTTTAACCTGCATTGCTAAAAAATAGAATGCATTTTTAAAGAATCTGCAATAGCTCAGGGGAATGCTTGATACTAAGTTACGAAAGAAACCTGACAAATGATTATTCATTGTTCAAAACAAAATCCACGCTTTAAAGAATACACAATTTTGAACCTGAATCCGAGCCAAATAAACCAACTAAGCCTTATATTTTACCTATCAGACGTCTTCGGGAAATCAAACGTCTAGAACTTGATCTGGCCTTTTCCTCTTTACTATCTTCACTGTCCAATATCTTGGTTTGCTTCTTGGATCTGTGATTTGTTTGAAGGTGCCTTGTTCATCCTCGTATCACTAACCCTCGTGTTTGATCCTGAAGCATCTAGTGACAGTTTTCTACCGATACCTAAAAAGTATTAAAAAAGTAGCAAGTTAGCAAAACAGCGGTATAGTAGCAGTTAATTAAACTACCGAGTTAACAATAGTAGAAAAGCATCACACGTTCATTGTAAAACTATAGGGCAACGCAAACGATGACCAATATTTCTTATATGTAGCAAAACCGGTAGGTCAGACGGGGTCGGTCTATATTGTTTTTGTTTTATTATGAAACTATATTAATTCACCGATAACAATCTTCTCATGTGCGCCATGACACGGAGCTGGTCTATAGAGACCTCGACCCACTCATCCTACACGAGGATACAAATCATATATTAGATAATAAAATAAAGCCTTTGTAACACCAAGAGACACTAATCATATACAAAAATAAAGGATTTTCAACCCGACACTCTTCTAACGCAAACCCATACACATAGTAGCAAAAATTTAGTTTATTCTTCTGATAGTTGGTGTACAAAGGTATAGATAGTATTTCACTGAGCATTCTATGGGCCGCAAAACATCTAGTAACTATAAAAAAAGGCCGGAGGGAATACTGCCTAGCAGCCACTTGTTTCAACTTACTAGAATAATCATAGATATCTTGTGATCTTAAAGATATTTTTTTAGGTGCATCATTAAGTTTCTTTTTCATGTCAGATATTTTCTTTTCGTTTCAGTTAACTCAACATACAAATGGCGATACCATCGTGCTTGACACACATTCTTCTATAATATTGCATTGCATTCTTCTTGTGTTACTATAAGCTTAGTTCCATGTAACTGCAACATTACCAATGATGTTTTTAATTGATTAGACATCCTATGTTAAGATAAAAAAAGGCTGAACAAACAATAGCAGAATAAACAATGAATACGAAATAAACTAGATTTCATGCAACCCTAGCGTGTCTAATTATGTGTGTAACCCATAAAACACCAAACGAGTTGACTCGTGATGCCACTGTTGGGATTTAATAACTATGTTAACCATTAACACTACGAGTATGCAGCGGATATAGATCAAGTAAGGTGTACATGATTTACACACAATAAATAAACAAAGGGAAACACAGAAAACTAACCCTTGAAGTCAACAGCAAATGTAATGAAAGAAAGTGACTAAGATGTCACCTCTACGAGTGCTCATACAAAAACGTCCAACGAATGCGCCCGGATGCTAGTCCAACTACATGTGTACACAATACAACCTTTGTATACCAATCACCCCCTGAATAAAGTCCCAAATACCACTCTTGTATCAAGTACCGAAAATCAGGAAAAAGGAATTAGGGTTTAACCGAATTCGGATCAACCGAATTAGGGTAAAACAGAACCGAAAATGCCCTAGCTCAAACCCTAAGCATTTCTTTCACTTGTCACACCTTTGACACCTTGTAACCCAACCTCTATGCCTGATTTATCACTCGTGGAATCAAATCACACTCGAAAAACCCACAAAAGGGTTCACCGAATTAGGCAGAACCAAAATTCAAAGAACCCTAGTTAGGGTTTTAATGAATCGGCTATTTTTATGGAAAGGGAGAGGGAGAAAGAATTTTATTGAGTTATGAGGGTTATATTTCATGTATTGTGAGCTAAGGGAAAGGGTATATATAGCCTAAAACCCCATACTCATGATAAGGCTAAAACATTGAGTTTTAGCCTTATCACAACACTTTTAAACCTTATCTCAAACTCTTCTCCTTATCACCTAGGTCCAACGAACCTAGACACCTTCTAGAACCTTCCTTATGGCCGGCTAGCTAGTTAGGACACCATAGAATTCTTGTCTAGTTGATTTTGGTCCAAACGGTTTACTTTAGAAACGTAACATGAAGTTAAACGCACTCTAAGTGTTTAACGTGTGTTCTCCCAATAGGCTCACACATTTCTAGTTGTATTTAGCTAATCCAACTACCATATAATCTAACAATTAGCGTTAGTGCTCTTATGACTGTTCGGGTTAGATTATTACAAATAGACTGTGGCTTATGTAAATGTTATCTTTCAGGACCTTTTCCAAAAATCCAACAAGTCTTTTTTGGTATTAGGTTAACTTAATGAATTTTGATAACCGATACCACCAAGTGTTATAAGCATCTCAAACATGGTCAGCGGCCATAAGGGATTTGTATATATCTTCCATCTTCTTAAACTTTTAGACCATATCAGAGACTCATTTGTGATTCTTGTTTGTTCCTATCGAGTTATAATCTGTGTGGTTCACCGTTCATGTTTAACTTTAAGCTCAGATTATTCATATATGCCTTGTTAATTTTTTCTAAGACTTGCTATTTAATTTTAATGCAGTACATCGTTCCAAAATATAGTTGGAAGTGGTTGGTTGGAGCGAATTAACTTCCGTCTGTTGTGGCATTGGTGTTTTACTACCGCATACCTAAATCACAAACATTTCTGAGTTCACGAGGGGAATTAAAAGGCGCACAGGCAATTCTGGTGGAAGTAGCAAGATGCAACATCAAGGAGCTTTCGGAAGGCTAACTTGTACCTGATCCTGATGAAACAAATCGCTCCAACCCAGTTGACATAGAGGATGTCTCAATGCTAAATGCTCCCTTGCTTGAAAACTGAATTGACGGCGATCTAAAAAGAAAACTAGCCATAAGCACGATCCTATCAAAAAAGAGGAGACTAAGAACCAGTTTAATATGTCTCTTATATTCTGGGAACTCATTTTCGTATCGTGGCCTGATCTTATTGCTTTCACCTTCATTCACTAAAGCACCCATTTTGCAATATGAAGTTCACAAGAACCCTAGCTACTACTTTGATACACTGATCATTAGTTGCGCAGGTACCACACTCATGTTTTCTTGGATTTAAATTAGATTCCTTTTAATTACTTTCTGTTTGTACTTGTGGTAGCATAAACAGTATTTAACTGTTTTAGACCATTCAAGAGGTGGAAATCGTGTTTAAACTGGAGGTGTCAGTTTAGGTCCATTGACTTTTTGAATGGGTCGATTTGTATTATCTTGTTTTTTAGCGGGGTAAAAAAAATCACTAACAAGGACACGGGTCAAAACCTGACCAAAGTGTCTTTCTGATGCTTACAGTTTCTAAGTTATCCTATTTTTTCACAAGTCTTATTGATAACACATCTTGAGGTACTTCACTGTTTTTGACCATTCTTGAGGTGTGATACATTTGGGATCATCAATCATGGGTGACAATTTTGGCCCATTCAACTTGGGTTATCTGATTCTTTAATGGGTTAAATAAAATACTCCGTAAGTCAACAAAGAATGAAATGGGTAAACAGGTCAAATAAATTACAGTAGTAAACAAAGAAATTGGTTAACGGGTACTAACCTAATCAAAGTGTACTTTTAATGCTTACAGTTAGTATTTTAAACCTTCAATAATGGGCAAGTATTTTGGCAAGACAATCAGCGTGACCCAGAAAAAATATCATTTTTGACACGTCATTCAGACACTATTCTCCTAGACTTGTATCGAAAAAAGTAACCATTAATAATGAACTTACTTTCCGAGGGTAAAAGACATAGAATACCAACGTATTTTCTTAAACTTAACATAATGAACCATTTACTTTTTATTACCGATACCACCAACGTACTTTAAAAAAAATCAACTTGAACCAAACATTTGTACTGTTAGTTATAATGTGGCAACGTTAATACATTTAGTGTTTCATTTGTTCAGAAAGCCACAACTTGGAATAACTTTCTTTCAGAATTCTGGTAAATTTTATATTATGTTGGATCTTTGACCATATGTTTGATCACTGAACTTTAGTGTTTCATTTGTTCATTGGAACTTAGTCCTCTTTTTAATGAGTGTTTAACCAACTCAGTTAAGCGTAGTCAAACGCCAATGTAGTTTTCATCCATTATCACAAACTTCTTAGATCGTTTCCAAAAGTCAGTATGCGATTTCTTTTTGTTCCTAGAGTTAAAAATAAATTTTGTGTTTCTTTGATATTTCGTACTCCTTGTTACTTTGAGATCAATGTTGATGGACAAACCCGAAAGCATTTTTTCTTGGTGTTTAATTCATGGGTCCGGGTTGGAGTTTAATATTAAGGGTGACAAATCCCAACACGGCATAAACCCACATTTAATAAACGGGTTAGCGATGTGTGTATATCATCAACTGGTTGACCCAATTAGCACCTGCAAATCTAATAAAGGGTTCATGATCCTCCATTCTCTTAAAGATACATAAAAATTAAAATATGTAAACTATGAGTTTAACTAGCTAGTCAACCTATTTACGACCCGATTATAATCCAAATACAACTCATATGATCCAATAGCCCATTCATAACCCACATAAACCGCCAACCATTATATAAACGTGTTACATGAGTCATAGTACGGTTAATAGGATAAACATGACTGGGCTAGAGTTGAGTCTCACAAGTTTTGGGTCCGGGTGAAAAATACCTACCCAAATCCGATAGGAATTGCCAAGCATATTTGATGAATGTCTGTTTCAAGGGTACAAGTTTGAGTGAATGATTAGCATACCCATATAAATAACCATAATTATTTAGCAGGTATCGTGTGACTTATATATACATTTTGACACATATCACAAGTATGATAATTGAAAGAAATTTGAAAGGTTACCATATATAGTGAAACAGCTTTAGATTTGAGTACGTACTTAGTTAATTACTACATAGTACATTAATTGATCATTAACGTAGAGTATATTATAATCTAAACATTTGAAAATATTAGTAATATTTTTGAGATGTGTCCATTTAATCAGGCGAGGAACTATGGCAATTTTTAATCGGTTAAAAGCTATAAACAGTTAACGTACTTATCAATTTGTTCTGGATTGAACTATTTACTTTTTATTACCAAAAACACCCATGAAACTTGTTATGATGTTTTAATAATAACAATGTGACCGGTTTAGGGCTACGTCGACATCACGTGGACATTTTTTGCACATAAGCTTCATATGTGTAATGGTTTCTCTGCATCTCTCTTTGATAAATGAAATATAGTCAAACCACATTTTGTTAACCCCATCAATCTATCTTCTTCAAAATATGTTAAGGTGTATAACATCATTTCAATTAAAAACACTAACACTAGTATTCATTCTTATATGTAGTGTAGATCAAAAGTCAAATCTTAAAGGTAATTATTCTTATAGATTCGTTTTCTCATATTGTACATCAACATCACTAAAAAAACATAAAGTTTTTTAAATAATGAAGTATTTTAAAATATATTTCGTCTTGTAAAGTTACCAATTAAGTATAAATTTCTATAATGCATAATATAAATTAAATAACAAAAAAAAGAAGACGGATCAAATCGAGAGCTCATGATAAATATCCCATGGGTATTGCTGATGGGGCTTGTTGATGACCATTGCTAATTTGCTTTACTGATGGGTCTTTTAAAACATAAATTACGTCCCTTCATAGATATAATAAACTTTATAGCTTTAAAAAAAGTTGCGCAAAAATATTGTTTCTTTTTTCTTTTGTTAGAATGAGGGTTAAAATTAAACTATCAGAATTAAATAATTGAATAGCCACCAACGGAAGACATTCATAAGAGATGAGTTAGTAATCAAATGTTGAATTCGTAAATGTGGATTCTTGGATTGAATTTAAACATAATACACCCCGTGGTTGTGTTTTCAGATTGAGATATACGCGTTTTCACATTACACCTATAAAAATGTAAAATACAAAACCGTGACTTTAGTGGCCCACATATGACATATGCTTGATAGGCATGATAGGATATTAGAACAACAGTGGTGCAAAATATCCAAGAAAATTTCGTTTGGCCTTCTGAACTTATTGATACACGATGACAACAAAGTCGCTATCGGTAATGACAATGCAATCGAGCCACTAACTCACGTCCTCAAGACCAGAAGCTCAGAGGCAAAATTCTGCTGCAACACTTTTAGTCTCTTGGATCATTTGATATGTTTCCTCCTCTTACAGAAATCGGAATTCGTGGGGTGGAAGAAACAATGGCCGTTTCATGATCATTGATGCTGGGAGTTCGGATAACATAGCGTCCACGGAGATGATGGATCAGTTGGGGCTGGGGAAGTGAAAGCAGGACGACATCAGGTTTTGGAGACCCACGTTCTACCGAACTAAACTAAGAACGCTTTCTAACAAAGATAGCCAATTAAGGTTTTGGGTCGGTCGCCGGAGACCGAGAACCATTTTAATCGCCCAGACGACAACGGTCGTGGGTTGAAAAAACCCCAAATATTCTGCCTTTTGATTTTAATAAAATAAGAATCTTTTTTCTATATTATTTTTTGGTATGTGTAGATGTGTGTTTGTGCATGTGAATGCGTGTGTTTGTGTGTGGTGGGAGGAACAAGAAAAGGTATGTTCTTTTAATATTATTATTATATAATTTACACTATAAGTCCTTGATTTATGTTTGTCTTTTCATTTTTTTGTAAATAACTAATAAGTTATAATTAGTGATATTTTGAGTAAAAATTTTTTTTATGTAAAGTTTTTATTTAATGAAATTTAATTATGTTGTTAAAAAAATGAAGGTCGCCTCATAGTGGCAAAAGGTCGTCTGTAGGTCGCCGGAGAGAGAAAGCTGACGTGACGCCAGAAAGTGTAGGTCGGGACCGACTATGATAGTGGGCAGCCTTAAGCTTCTAGCATCCTTCCCTATAATTCTTGTTAAAACCAAAAAGATACCCGAGCAGTTAATTGCTTTCGACTTGTGGGGCCGATACAATGTATATATAAGATAATAAGATAAGATTGCATAAGCAGGCACAAACCGGATTTGAGAGTTTATAGTCTATTATGGTGTTAAATTATAACAATATTATAATTAGACTAGACGAGTACCCGTGCATAGAAATGAGATTTTATAGTGGCACATAGTTGTAATGATAAAAAAAGTGTATGGGTTATAAACGAAAAATAATAAAAGTCTGAAGATTTATAGTATACATATCTATACTACATATAAAACAAATTAGTATCTCTTTCTTCATTCAATGCAAAAGATTAAGTAATACTAATATTAATGCACATTGTACAATCTTTGATGTAAACAACAAAAAGTTAAAATTCAATAATACACACATTCATGCAATATGTACAATTAACCAATGCACAAACACATATTTATTAACTGGTCAACACATTTAATTTTATTTTTAAAATACTCATTACTAATTAATGTAATATTTTAAACACCCCTAAAATAAAAAGTACATGTTGTTATACACATTGTACAAACTAATACAACACACAAAGCTTATACAATTTATATGCTAATACATATAATTTTGAAAGTCGGACAGGACCAACGGGTTCAACCGGGAACATGAGTGGTCACCAGTTCGGCTAACAATTAAAAGTCGTCTGAAAATGAACCAGAGAGAACCGTTCAAAACCTATAAAAATGGAAGAACAGGGATTGATCGGGATCATTTTCCTTTTAGTTTTATACGGTTAATCACAGGGCACCCGCCGCCGCAATGCGCGGGTACCCTGCTAGTCTAGTTTCTGAATTTTTCAACATTCAACAAAAGAGGTACACCTTATATATATATATAGATATACTAGTTGCAAAGCCGGCCCGATGGGCGGGCATGCCTTTTGAGTATCCTTGATAAAATTTAAGTAACAGTTAAGGAAGTAGGAACAATGTTAAATTATAATAGAGTGAATAACGAATAAAAATACATGAATGGTAATCCGATAAGAGGAAATAAAAGTTAATAAACTATCCGCAATTACAAAGTATATAGTACAAGCTTCTTTATACACAACGTTGGTCGTATAATTGGTATAATTACCATCTCTATCACAACATAATACCTTTAAACCCTTCTTGTTCTTGTACCCGTTCAAATGATATGAATGATTTTAAATGTTGTAAGCATCTAATATAAAGTAAAATGAAAATAGAACAGATTTGTTAGCTACATTTATAATAACATGAATTTGATGCTTTATATGTATGTTTGTGTTAAGTTCTATTTTTGTTTATATTACATCCGTTGCCCTACTGTTGTATATATACTTATTTGACAGATGATCGGTGCGATCTAGGAATCATATATTACATGTAGATAGTTTTTTCTATGTATCTTTTTATGGGACTTCGGAGTTCGGATAAGTCTGCATAAAAATGTGAAAGTTTAAAATACCTGGATCATTCTTCTTAACTCCTTCGATACTCTCAACATCCATAGCCATCACATGCCATGTTTTTTCGTAGACAAACTCAAGACATACTGTCGGTCATAATTAGCATAACAAAAAAGCGTCGCAAATAATTTTTGATTCCCCAATGACTTGCTTCTAACAACCCATCAATATATTCCTTGTCATCCTCCAAAAGACCGTGAGCATAGCAAGCGTCTTTAAATGTAGGGTAAACAACTTTGTTAAATTCCCTCAAATCCGTCCAGTCGCACCTCTAACCTTGTTAAGCAATACCCGCAAATAAAACATTTCACCCCAAGAAGGAGGTACGTGATGTATACGTCCAATACTTTCACCCTTTTGTATTTTTTGCGAAACCTTTTTCATCATGCTTCTATATATAATACTTTGGAAACTCAACATAAAGAAGCTTGAAACTTTGTTTCATTAACCAACGCCTTATCAAGTGTGTAGTCAAGACTATCACTTTCATCGAATATGATCGACTGCTCATTAGGCAAGTAAAAAGGTAACGTCTCAACGTGTGGAAACCTGTAATGTATGTCAAATCCATATATCCTCCACGCTGCTTCGCATGCCAAAAGATACCTGCAGTCTTTTATAGGTATGCTAGAAATCATAAGGGTGACATCTTTTATGGGAGTAAGTTTGTTAGTGGTTTGCAGTGCTGCAAACAAAAGCAAGGTCAGTTAAAATCATGCTCCCGGAAAATATGCATACAAACAAACAAACAGATAAACAGAAGATAATATATTGAAACAAACCTGGTGATTGCTGCATAGTTTTCATTTGGCTACGTCTTATTTTCCTTTGGTTGTGACTTGCTTTCCTTCTCGTATCCAAAGATTGCTTTCATCTTGTACTGTATGTGTGTTTTTTTCATGTGTGTTCAAACATTTGAGTTGGTATGTCAAAACACCACCTAATTATAGCTCCAAAGTAGGTTATGTAGCTTAATATTGAATCTGTTTTTTAAATTTAGATGAGATTTTGTTTAAATGTATTGACATCGGATTATTTAGTTTCTTAGCTACAATAAATGAGATTTTGAAAATTTGTTGAATGGTCAAACCGATTATGAGCGTGATTTGTTTATGATTGAGAAAAGGAAAAATTGATTATTTGATTGCAAATTTATATCTTAGCTTTTTTTAGGAAACTGTAGCCATTTCTGTTTGACTTTGGAATAGTCATATTGCATTGAATTTGCAAAATTTATCACCAATTTTGGTTTCAAATTAAAATTAATATGTTGTAATGTCATTTCTTGTTTTGTTCTGTTTGACTTTGAAATAGTCATATTGCATTGAATTTGAAAATTTTATCACCAATTTCGGTTTCAAATTGCAAAATTTATCACCAATTTCGGTTTCAAATTCAAATGAAAATGTTGTATTATCATTTATTGTTTTGTTTTTTCAAAAGTAATTATAACTTGGTAATAAATGAGATTTTGAAAATTTGTTGAATGGTCAAACCGATTATGAGCGTGATTTGTTTATGATTGAGAAAAGAAAAAATCAATTATTTGATTGCAAATTTATATCTTAGCTTTTTTTAGGCAACTGTAGCCGTTTCTGTTTAACTTTGGAATAGTCATATTGCATTGAATTTGCAAAATTTATCACCAATTTTAGTTTCAAATTGCAAAATTTATCACCAATTTTGGTTTCAAATTCAAATTAATATGTTGTAATGTCATTTCTTGTTTTGTTCTGTTTGACTTTGAAATAATCATATTGCATTGAATTTGAAAAATTTATCACCAATTTAGGTTTCAAATTGCAAAATTTATCACCAATTTCGGTTTCAAATTCAAATGAAAATGTTGTATTATCATTTATTGTTTTGTTTTTTCAAAAGTAATCATAACTTCTGGCTTATTCTAGTGGTTGAGAAGCTTGTTTGTATAGCGAAATTGGTGATAAAGTACCAGATTTGTTAATTAGTGCCTAACATTTAGTACCAATACTACAATATGTAACATACAAACACAAATATAGAAAAGAAAAACCATTTCCCCATTGTCAATAAGGACACCAGTTGAGAGAAGCTTGTCAAGCTCCTGTTTGGTCATAGTTAGCACATCATACTGCGACCTCTTCATTATTTCCTGAAAATCGCTCGACGATTGTTGGTCCCAGTTAATGCTTAAATCTGCATTTATTGATCTATCCATACCCTTTTCATGCTCCACCTATAAAATCAGATGAGTATTATCCAGACCTGAGCCTCTTTAAATGTTCACATAGAAACTTTTAATGCATCGTTTTCGAAAAGAGATTTGATTCGCATGTCTTATATTTTTTACAAAAAGATTAATTAAGTTGTGTAGCATAGGACCCAAGTTCAAATCTTGCAATAGACTTGTTAAGACTCCATTTATTTCCAGGATTTCAGAAATGCATACGTGGAAAATTTAATTAAATGTATTCGTATGATAGGTGGACTAATTAGTTGCGCAGGTGGATTTACTAAATGAATATGTGGAATATTTAGGTTGATAGGTAGCAATCATTTAATGATGATGTGACTGTTTTGTTGTATGAATGGTGTCATTGTTTCAAATACTATTATTTATAATGTACGATTGATATATTTATATATTTTATAGATATATTATTATATATATATTCTATATATCATAATATATTATATATATTATATTATATTATATATATATATATATATATCACGTAGGATCACATACTAGTTATAGAACAAACCTAGTTATACTACCTGGTTCTCTATAACCTTATATATATATAATATATTTTTATATTATATTATATATATATATATATATATATTATTATATATATATATATATATTTATCAGTAGGGATTCACTACTGGTTATAGAAAAGCTCCTTGTTTATTCTACCTGTTCTCTATACCTTGGCTCTTGTTTACAAATCTGTAACACCCAAATAGGGTCAACGTGAATAGCGTTCCGGGCCATGAATTCATGATACTCATGTATAAAGTTTTCGAGAACGTCATTTAAGGGTGCGTTTTAAACTAAATATCACTGCATTTAATAAAAATAATAATAAATTTTACATCAATGATTTGAACGATTTAAAGTTTAGATTTGCGGAAGCCTAAACAAGTCTCGACAACGGTATTTAACAACATAAGTAAATCAAAAGTAAGTCCTTGAAATCTGGTCCTGGTAATTAGACTTCACATAAACAGGCAAAGACATCCAAGCTAAGCACCTGAGAAAAACATGCTAAAACGTCAACATAAAGTTGGTGAATTCATAAGTTTAATTCAAATATTAACATTATGGACCACAAGAATTTCAAAACGTATGTAACATTTCTAGGAGATACAACTTCACATAAAGAGGTATTTGCGTTGCACTAAGCTCATGACACCATAGCTAATAAAAGAACGGTAGCAGGGTTTCTGCCATAATTTGCTTGCCCTTATAGGTGTCCGACCAAAGACCACCTAACTAGATTCGACATGATATACATCCGTTGGCCTGTACAGTCCATCAAGTACCCGACCGGTAAGAATCACCAAACCCGGATGGGGATAATTAGTCCTAATAGATCTATTTACTCACTCACGCTCACTTAACCAATCAGTCGGTTATAGGTAATTAATGGTTCATGATATTTCAGGCAATAGTGGTCTAAACGCTACTTAGGCAATACCTAAACAAGGAATTCTCACGTATAGTACTTGTGTCCAAATTTTTAAAAGCAAGTAAGCAATGTTTCTCACCCTAAGTTGTAAAACATTTATTCAAAACGAGTAAAGAGTGGGGCTATGAACTCACCTTGATTGGTGATTTGAAGTAATGAATGGGATAGGATAAAATCACTTGGTAACGAACGACGGTTCACGAACACGACCTATGTATTGTAGGTTTGATTTAATATCGGAGTAATTAAGAATTACGGATAATGCATAAGTTCTCACTAGTGTACTTTTATTAGTATACTTCCAAAATAAGCGTTTGACACAATCATTCTTATTGTCGCGTTAAGTATATATGTTATTATATAGTGATAGTCAAAGAGAGTATATGTATATGTATATGTATATGTATATGTATATGTATATGTATATGTATATAGTTCGGCATCTTACCCATTTTTTCCAAAATGTCCTAATAAAATATTTCCCAAATAATTTCTAAGTGTTTAGAATTTATAGAAATTTCGGCATGACCCGTTCGTGTTTACACGTTTTCCAAAGTCGTAGACTTTATTTAAAAACCACTTCAAATCACTTTCAATCTACGTTTCACAACTATAATTTATATATCCGCAAATTCCTTTATAACTAGTCAAAAGACTCATCGGGCTCTTATTGGGCTTTTAGGCCCAATAAGCCAAATATAGTGACCCGTAATGCCTAACCTTCAAAATAAGTTAAACATAACGCATCTAAGTCGTAATTTACCAAATAATCTATTTATGAACTTATTCCATAAGCTACACCGTGGATTTTACTCCTTGGTGCATTGTATTCATATTGGGTTGTGGCCCGTTAAGTCAAATCATAGGTTTAAACTTATCCATCTAGTCCGATAAGCAAAACGTTAAATAAATAACACGTGACTTATTAATGAACTAGAAATAAGCTCCCAATAAGCCAAGTAATAATAAGCCGAACCTTGAGCTTATTTATTAAGCTCGTTGGTTTTGGGCTTGTGGTTATGGGACGCGGCTTAAAAGCCTAATAAGCTATATTCGGGCTTATTTGTCAAGCCAAATAAGCTCATCACTTGTCCTGTCAAAATAAGCTAGAAAATAAGCCACATAAAATAATCCAAAACAAAATAAGCTAAACAAACACTTCTCCTTTCTTTTCTTATTTGGGCCGAGTATAACATAAGCCCAAAAAGCTCAAATAAGCTTTCCAAAAGCTTATTCAAATAAGTCGAACATAATAAGCCATATCTTACTATTTTTATTATACGAAAATAACCATGATCACAAAACTAAGATTTCCTTATTCTCCTTTTATTTATACACGAAACATATATACAACCTTTTAGGGTTTACGTAGTTTCAAAATATTTATTTTTACGAAACGAGTTGTACAACTAGTGCTTATGCATTAAGATGATCTAGAAAGTATAAGTTTTATAAAGATTGAGTAACTTACAAGAAATGATGGTCTAGAAGAATGACTAAAACTATAACAACCCAAACGTTGTGTCTAAAAATTACACGAATGATACTAATGATCAAACAATCAACAAATCTTCAAAAGTTCTTGATCAAAGATGAAATGTTTATGAGTTTATATGTATGTTGTACATATTTTGTGGGTTTTAGGAAGAACAAAGAGCAAAGGAAAACTCAAATGTAGTGTGTGTAAATAATGAATGAATGAATGGGATGAATGTGGTATATAAGAACAAAATTTCACACACTAAGAGTGTGTGTGATGGTTGTGTCGTTCGAACCAAGCCAAGACACAAGGGGGGACCAATTTGATCCACCAATGGCCTCCTCTAGTACTAGTCCTTGTCTTACACATATGTTGGGATGTTGGTGCATGCCTAAAATTTAAAAATGGCATCTCATGCATGCATGTTGGTGGTATTCGGTTATGGTAGAGCCAAGAGGGGACCATTGTGGTCTCCACCATGCAAGAGTTAGTGGGTTTGAGATGAATTAATTTCCATGGTTCCTAACTTGCACATATTGATCAAGTAAAACACGTAACACGCGAATAACGAAAATGAGTAACGGTATCACGAAAAATTATGAAATTTTAGATATTGCCTTAAAATGAAAAAACGTGGCTATTGCCAAAATACTACAACGTTTGGTAACCCGGTTCACTCCCGGTGACATTTCTCAGTTAAATGTGGGACAACCTCCCGGTAAAACGTAAAAATTAAACGGAACATTTAAAAGTTCAAATTTTTAAACAGAACCGGCTAAATTATTGATCTGAAAATTTCAGGTTGTGACACCAAGACTCGACAGAAACTCTAACAATTGTACACAACTCTACATCAAACTTTTTGTTTTCTTTTCTTGACTTTTTCTTCACATAAACATAAGCAGGATGACAGTCCGTATATTCTAACATATTTTTTTGTTTTTTTCATTTTTTCTATTTCTTTGATTTTTCTCTTTTTTTCTTTTTGTATATACACAACATCATATTGTTGATTATTATCATAGGTTGAATGCTCTGTGGAAACAATTTGATGCCTTAATTGAGTTACCTAGAGGTACTTGTCATGCTGCATATGATTTTAAAAAGCATAATCAATTAATGAAACTACTGCAGTTTTTTTATGTGTCTTGATGATAGTTACATGCAAATAAGAAGTTTTGTTCTCTTTAGAGAAACATTGCCTGATGTCATAAGTGCTTATGCTACTATTTCTAGTGAGGAATCTCACAGAGTTGCTTCTAATAGCGTTATTGGTACCTCTAAGAGGAACCAGGCTTCTGCTTTTGTTTCTAATGTGCCTAATAAAGGGAATTTTCAAAGGAATTAGACTTCTAATAATACTCCTAGACCTAATAATGTCAATAATAATAGAAAAGGTGGGGAATTTGGGTTGGTCTGTGAGAACTATGGTTTTAATGGTCATATCATTGACAGATATTTTAAACTCATTGGTTACTATGCTTATTTTGGAAAAAAGAAATCTAGACAAAACTTTAAAGGCATAAATATTTCTAATAATAACACTGTTGGGTCCAGCTCTTTTATTGGTTTTACAGATGAACAAATGTCTAATCTTATCTCTCTCATCAAAGATACTTCTCTTAATGGAAAGAATGTGAAGGCCAATATGACATGTACCCAACAGTAGAGTTTTTAATGAAAACTTCAACAAGTTTTTTCGTTCTAACACTAATATTAAGCCAAAATTGGTTTCTGAAGGAAAAATTATTGATTCAAGGGAAAATCAACACATGAATCACACTGATAAGGAATTAGATAATGTATATGATATTTCACATCTTAGAATAAAGGTTGGACATCCCAATGGGATTGAAGCCTTTATCTCTAAGATTAGAAATATCATATTATCTAATGGATTAGTTCTGTATGATGTGTTGGTTATACTTGAGTATTATGTAACTCTCAGTTCAGTTCATAAAGTTGCTAAGGATAATAAGATTTTGATTGCCTTTAATGAGAGCAGATGTTATGTTTTAAATCAGGATTTGAACCTGAAAAATGTTCTGGGGGTTGGTGATCAATGTGAAGGTTTATACTATTTTAATAATCAAGGTATTATAACTAATTTGAGTCATTCAAATTACCAATGTTGTCTGTCTTAGCATAACTGGCACTATAGACTTGGTTGTCCTGCAGATCCAATTCTAAATGTCTTAAAACATTCTTAACAAACTGATAATAAGAATCAAACTATTTTCTATGAAATCTGTCAAAGGGCTATGCAATCTAGGGAACCTTTTTTGTTAAGTGATCATACATCAAAAGTGTTAGGTGATCTTGTGCATTTAGACTTGTGAGGTCCTTATAAGATTACTAGTTCTGAGGGGTATATATTTTTTTACTATTGTGGATAATTACACAAGAGCTGTTTGGGCATATATGATTAAGTCTAAAGATGAAGTTCCAGATTACGTAAATGTTTTCTATAATTTGATTTAAAATCAGTTTAAAAGGAAAATTAAAGTTTTTAGAAGTGATAATGGGACAGAATTTGTTAATCAAACTATGAATAAATTTTGTAATGATAAAGGGATTATTCATCAGACCTCTAATGCCTATACTCCACAACAAAATAGTATTTATGTGAGAAAAAATAGGCATCTTTTAAATGTTGCTAGATCCCTTCTGGTTTCTTTAAGGTTGTGGATTGAATGTATTCTAACTGCTGCCTATCTTATTAACAAAATGCCTTCATCTGTGCTAAATGGAAAATCTTCTTATGAGCTGATTTATAAGAAATGTCATACTCTCTCTCTTTCTCTCACCTAAGAGTTTTTTGTTGTTTGTGCTTTACTACCATTATCACTAATAATGAAAGAGTGTTTCATTGTTTGTGCTTTGCTACCATTGTCAATAAATGATAAATTGGGTAGTAGATCTGAGAAATATGTTATGGTGGGGTATTCTAACTTTAAAAAAGGATATAGGTTATATATTCTTAATAGGAATCAGTTCAATTTTTCAAGGGATGTCAAGTTCTTTGAATCTATTTTTCCTTTTAAGGATTATATTACTGAAAAGACTGATAATACTACAAATGTTTTTCAAGACTTAAATCGTATAAAAAATTTGATGGTGAATACCCTAAGATACCCAATGATGATGAGAACCGTAGCCTAAATAGTGACTATAAGTCACAGAGTGATAGTAGCCACTCTTCTGTGCCTGGCGAAGGTGTGGACACTGATGATTTCCCAAGTGGTAATTTTGGGAATGATGCTCAAAGCAGTGATGAAACTTTTGCTACACAAAATGAGCAGGTAACCACACTTGAAGATAAAATTCTTTTTAAGGGTAATTTGGATCAAAATCCAAGTAATTCTACTCAGGGAACTCAAAGTTTAAGGAGGTCTTCTTGACAGACAGTTTTTCCTAGAAATTATAATGACTTTGTCATTGATTCAAAAGTCAAGTATGGCATTGAAAAATATGTCAATTATTCAAAACATAACTCTGAATATTTATGTTTTGTAACTCAGTTGAATAAGAATAGTAAACCAAAAACATTCTTTGAAGCTTTTATGTTTCCTTATTGGACTGAGGTCGTGAATAATGAAATGGATGCATTACTTAGAAATGATACTTGGGAGATTACTAAACTGCCTAAAGATAGAAAAGCTATAAGAAGTAAGTAGGTCTTTAAAATCAATTATAAGTCTAATGGTGAACTTGATCGATATAAGGCTAGGCTTGTTGCCAAAGATTTTAACCAAAAAGAGTGTTGATTTTGAGAAAACTTTTTCTCCTATGCTTAAAATGGTTATTGTGAGGTGTTGGTTAAGTCTTGTTGTGCTTAACTGTTGGCCTATTTTTTTAGTTAGATGTTAACAATGCATTTCTGTAGAGTGATCTTGTTGAAACTGTTTATATGAAACCACTAAAGGAATATTTTCCTCTTGGTGATAATAAAGTGTGCAGACTTAAGAAATCTTTATATGGTTTGAAACAAGCTCCTAGGCGGTGGAATGCTAAATTGACTTCTTCTCTTATTGAAAATGGTTTTAGTCAAAGTAAATCAGATTATTCTTTGTACACTAAGTCTGATAAAGGTGTTTTTGTTGCATTGCTTGTTTATGTGGATGATATAATCATCACTGGTAATAGTATATCTGAGATTGAAAAGTTTAAAACCTTTTTTAAATCCAAATTCATGGTAAAAGATTTAGGAAAACTTAAATACTTTCTTGGAATTGAAGTTATTGATACTAATAAGGGTATATGTCTTAATCAAAGGAAGTATGTTCTTGATCTTCTATCTGAATATGTGTTGGTCCCTAAAATTGTACAACACAAGATACTAATAACACAATTTGTACTTTTCAACGTTTAACTCTTTATTGATATAAATCAAAGAATTATACCTGGTTGTTGGCGGAACAACAACCGGGATTAAATGACAAATAAACTCTCCTAATATGAACCACAAGCGTCTTCTTAGCTTTGTGTGTTCTAGGAGAGGATGTTCCTATCAACTATAATAATGTTTATTAATATTAAGGGTGGAAACGAGCCAAGCCGCTCGTGAAAAGCTCGAGATCGGATCGGTAAAAAGCTCGAACGAGCCGAGCCTATACGAGCTCGAGCCCGAGCTCGAGCCTAAGTTGCAGGTCATTTATTAAATGAACTCGAGCCTGAGCTTTACGTACAAAGCTCGTTTGTGCTCAGGAGCCCAAACGAGCCTAATGTTTTATACACGATCTCAATGACAAGCTTATTAACGAGCCTAAATTAGATATATTACGAGCCGAGCTCGAGCCAAGCTTTAATTTTACATTGCCAAATTGTATAAACGAGCCGAGCTCGAGCCGAGCCCGAGCCTCTCTAACATTCCACAAGCCGAGCTCGAGCTTAAATAATAAGGCTCGAAACGAGCCGAACTCGAGCTTTGTAAAACTTAAACGAGCCGAGCTCGGCTCGTTTCCACCCCTATGTATTATTTTGTGTTTGTTTAGGAATGCATACATATCTCTTTTACAACCTGCTACTTATAAGAGAAAAAGTGAAGCTTTTAGAAGCTTCAATAAAGTCCAAGCAACCACTTTGTACTTTATGTCTTCTTTTTCTTCTTTTGCTTTTGGGAAAAGTAAAGCTTTTGCTTTAATAAAGTACAAGTAACCACTCTTGTACTTTATGTTTTCATTTTTAGCTTTTATGAAGTTCCCGTCAATATATTCAGGTTGTATTCTTTCAGAGACAGTCTTCAAGGAGTTGGTAAGCTATTGTCAACACTTACTAACTCCATCATTGTGATCCTGGTCCTTTCTTCACTCGCTGAGATCCGCCTCAGGTTGCGATAAGTCTTTTCTTCAGACTCTGAAGAACTTCTTGAGGATGACTAGCTGAACATATTTTTCTTTCACGACTTCTTGTTTTTCTACTTAGGAATTTACTTACATATATTGTAGAATGGACAATTAAGCACTAAATTGGCCCAACAATCTCCCCCTATTTAGATAGAAAAATAGCCTAAGTTTAATCAGTAGTAACTGAGCATAATTGCTTCTTCTTACTCTGAATTACAACAAAATAAAAAGCAAAAAGCTCGATCAGTTTTCTTGGAGGTTCAGTTACAATTTTTGGTTGGTTGTTCGGTGATAGCCAGTTTCGTGATTGGTTCATCTTCCAAGATTTAATTTAAACTGAAGGTTCAAAAAACTGAAGGGGGTTAAGTTAGGTATTGTGACCAGGTTATGCTTTGGGTTCAGCCTTCTTGGTATAAGGGTTCAAAATTAAAAGGGGTTCAGTTAACCTAATTAAAAGGGGTTCAGTTTTGGAAGTGTGGGGTTCAGTTTTGGAAGTGTGACCTGTACACACTATTAAACCCACTTAAGCCCACTTCCATTCATATCCCTTATCCCCTTTTAATCAGTCAATTCCATTGAACAACCCATACACCATTATCAGTTTCTCTCAAAACCGAACAAACACAACAAAAAACTCATACACCATCAGTTTCTTTAAAACTAAAAATGAACACTCCATGTTCATCATTTTCATATGTTTAACCCACCGAGCACTACACTCCTTTTTCGTGTCGTGGTCTCTTTGGTTTTCAAACCAACAACAAAATCATATTCTTTATGAGTTGGATTGTGACGATTTTGATATGGGTTTGACCTGAGGATTTTTTGTTTTTAGGTTTGTGATTGTTGTTTATGTGATGATGTTATGGGTTAGGATTTGTTGCCAGTGACAAATGCCAATAGAAATAATTGGAGTACAACATCGATGGTCTTGGGTTTTGGTTTATGATTTTGTGATGTTTGTTATGAGTTATAGATCTCGGTTTGAGATCTTGGATTGTTATTTATTTAGTGATTCGAATCGAACCTTCTCCTTAGAGGATAAACCCACTCCTGCTTCTATTTATTTCAATTTGGTCCAAGAGCGACTTAAATGATTTTTGTTATGTTGTTGTTGTGATAGATCGATTTGGATATGGGTTTCTTTGTTTGTGATTATTTATTTGTTTTGATATCACATTTTTGTGTGTGATAATTTAGAATTTAGTGATAGATATGCGTTTTTGGTTGTATGAGAATGATGATGATGTTTGAGTTTTGTTAAAATGTGAATATGTGATTGGGTTTGATTTTGTTGTAATATATGTTTGTGTTTTCTTTGTGATTGTTGTGACGTGAAAGATTATGTGTATTTGTGAAGGTGATATTGTTGGTATTGGTTAAGTGTTCAAGTTTGCCTTCATGTTTGTTTTGGCAGCATCTTTTGTAATTCTTCTTTGAAACAACTGAGAGATTGTGACTTGTTATGTGTTCTTCTCCCTCTCATCAGGGTGAGTGCCAGCTTGGCATGTTGAAGAAACATTATGATCTTTAGTTTTATCTGATGTTGATTCAATAGCTTGAGCAAATATGTCTAAGGCAATGTTTTTAAGATCGGGATCCTACACATGATCGTTTTTGTCTTTGCAAGATCGAGATCGAGGATCGGATCGGGATTTTAAAATCCTACTATAATGTCATTTTCTTAATAATCTATGTAATATAACACAATTTACAAATTGTTATATATCATAAACACAAATTTATATAAATATTTTAAAGAAATGTTATAATAAACTATGATTATGAAATGTATAAGAAAATTAATATGTTGTTTTTTAAATTGTACAAAACACAATTCATAAATTTATAGTTTTTAGTTTGTGGTTCGACAAAAGTAAGATCGGATCAGATTAGATCTTAAGATCCTATGGTCAAGATCGGGATCTTATAAGATCTTAAGCTTGCAAAGATCGTATGTAAGATACGGATCGTTTCTGTTTTGCAGTATCGTAAAATCGTAAGATCCTTAGATTAGGATCGGGATTTTAACAACTATGGTCTAAGGCATTAGTGACTTTGCGGAGAAGACTTGGAAGAGCATCCAAAGTCTTGAGCTTAGATAGCTGAGCAGCAATAGAGGAAACTTGCCCTGGTAAAGCAAGTAATCAAGCTAGAACTTTTAGCTTCTGGTTCTTCAGCTCAGCAACCTGTTTGGTAAGACCGAAACAACTGACTAGAACTCTTCCATCTTTTCAAGAATTGTTTTTAACTCACATAGGATTTCAATTTCCAAGTCATCCACATACCTTTTCAGGTCCTTGATTTCCCCATTGATCTCACTGAACTTGGATGGGAGCTCATTCAGCTCTTTTGGTAGAGAGGCACTAAAATCATGATCTGTGAGTAACTTTGTAAGTTTAAGTTTCAGAGACTTTACCAGAAGCACCACGAATTCTTCATAGAGTGAGACTATACCACATTAGATTAGGAGGTTGAGGTTTAGTTGAAAGGAAAGCAATTTCAGCTTCATCATTTGCCTTTTCTTTCTCCAGCGTTAGGTTTTGACTTTTGAGACTAAAGAAGAAGTAATTGGGTGCTCAGCTCCTGAATCTGGATGGTCTTTGGAGATAGAAGTTTAGGGACTGAAGAGTCTTCAGTTTCTGTATGTTGTTCAATATAAACCTCTTCAATATGAACTTCTTCATCCTCGTCATCTTCAACAATGAAAGGTGTATCATCCTTTGGGGAGTCCAGGCCCATAAGATCAATACATGCATCCTTGACCAGCTTTGATAGATCCTCCATCTTGATCTCTTTAGCATCCTCATAGCTTGTAAGTTCAAGGGAAGTGTTGAACTCATTTTTATCAAAGATGGCCTCCTCTTCAGTTCCTATTTTAATGTGGGCAGTTTCTAACTCATCTTTAGCAGATTTGATTTTGTCTACCAGAACATTTAGGTTAGTACCTGTTATAATATGATCAATTGAATAGTTTTTTGTTCCTTTATCAATGCCTTGTTGTTTAGATATAGAATCATTAGGAGCATATTTTCCAGGATCATCTTTAGCTATGGAATCTGCTCAAGCATCATGTCCTGATGCAGACTCAGAGTGTACAATAGTAAAAGCTGGATAAACAGGTTCAGAATGAGATGTTGACTTTACACTACTGAGCTGAGGGTTCGCTCCATCTTTATCAGTAGCAATTTTTGAAGCTTTAAACTAATATTGACATAACACAAATGTTGTTAGTAATATTTCAAAAATGATTTAGATCATAAGAATAATCCATCTGCTCTTAATACCATTTGTTGGTCCCTAAAACCGTGCAACACATATAAATATATATTTAACACGAGACCGATAAGATACTAATAACACAATTTATACTTTTCAGCGTTTAACTCTTTATTGATATATATCAAAGAATTATACCCGATTGTTGGTGGAACAATAACCGGGATTGAATGACAAATAAACTCTCCTAATATGAACCACAAGCATCTTCTTGGTTTTGTGTGTTCTAAAAGAGGATGTTCCTATCAACTATAATATTGTGTATTATTTTGTGTTTGTTTAGGAATGCATACATATCTCTTTTACAACCTGCTACTTATAAGAGAAAAAGTGAAGCTTCTCATAAAAGCTTCAGTAAAGTCCAAGAAACCATTTTGTACTTTATATCTTCTTTTGCTTTTGTGAAAAGTAAAGCTTTTGCTTTAATAAAGTACAAGTAACCACTCTTGTACTTTATGTTTTCATTTGCTTTTAGCTTTTAGGAAGTTCTCCGCCAATACCTTCAAGTTGTATTCTTTCAGAGATAGTTTTTAGGGAGTTAGTAAGTTATTGTCAACACTTACTAACTCCATCATCCTGATCCTGGTCCTTTCTTCACTCGCTGAGATCCGCCTCAAGTTGTGATGAGTCTTTTCTTCAGACTCTGAAGAACTTCTTGAGGATGACTAGCTGAACATATTTTCGTTTAGCGACTTGTTATTTTACTTAGGATATTTTACATACAAATCATGTACAAGAGACAATTAGGCACTAAATGGCCCAACAATATAGTATGCTTGCTTGTAAACTTGCTAAAATACCTTTGTAATTGTGACACCCAAGACAAATCACACATTGGCTGTGTCTTGGAGAGATGTTTGGTTCATAAGATAACATTCGCCTTACAATGACACAACGCGTTTTATGGTTTACTGCGAGTGGGGTTCCTAGGAACTGGCAGTTAAGCGTGCTCGTGTGAGAGTAACATTGGTATGGGTGACCTACCGGGAAGTCTTACACGAGGGCCACAAAAACAAAGTCATAAGCCTGCGGGAAAAGCGGACAATATTGTAGTTTGAGTAAGGTTGGGCGTTACAAGTGGTATCAGAGCTACTCCTAAGCCGTTCGGGATGGTGGGGCAAACCTCATCTAGGACGATGGGTCCCTAAGGGGGGATTGTGACACTCTAGGCAAATCCCACATCGGCTGTGGCCTGGAGAGATGTTGGGTTCATAACATAACATTTTCCTTACAATGACACAACGCGTTTTGTGGTTTACTGTGAGTGGGGTTCCTAGGAACTGGCAGTTAAGCGTGCTCGTGTGAGGGTAGCATTGGTATGGGTGACCTACTGGGAAGTCTCACACGAGGGCCACAAAAACAAAGCCGTGAGCCTGCGGGCAAAGCGGACAATATTATGGTCTAAGTAAGGCGAGGTGTTACAGTAATCTAAGTTGATTATTACTAATGTAGCAACCATTGAAGATCCATTACTTGATAATATAATTGATTATCAAAAGTTAATGGAAAAGTTGATTTACTTGACTAATACTAGACCTAATATATCATATGTTGTTCGTTATTTGAGTTAGTTTATGCATTCTCCTTTAAAGGCTCATCTCAAAACTGCTTTTAAGATATTGAGATATCTTAAGGGCTCTTCAGGTTTGGGAATTCATATTACTAAGATCCCAGGTATGACTTTAAAAGCATATTCTGATGTTGACTGTGCAGAATATGTTGTTACTAGAAAATCAATGACTGAATATTGTGCATTCTTAAACAATACACTTGTCACTTGGAAGAGTAAAAAAACAGAACAATCTCTTTAAATCTTCAACAAAGGCAGAGTATAGAGCTTTTGCTTCTGTAACCAGTGAGGTTATTTGGATTCTAAAAATTCTAAAAGATTTACATTGTGAAAATCTTTTGCCAATTTCACTTTACTGTGATAGTAACTTAGCAATAAAAATTGCTGCCAATCTTGTTTTTCATGAAAGAACAAAACATCTTGAAATTGACGTACATTTTGTGAGAGAAAATTTTTGAATGGTATTGTTAAAACTATTAAAGTGGAATCTGTAATCAAATTGCAGATATCCTCACTAAAGATTTACATTGTGAAAATCTTTTGCCAATTTCACTTTACTGTGATAGTAACTTAGCAATAAAAATTGCTGCCAATCTTGTTTTTCATGAGAGAACAAAACATCTTGAAATTGACGTACATTTTGTGAGAAAAAAAATTTGAATGGTGTTGTTAAAACTATTAAAGTGGAATCTGTAATCAAATTGCAGATATCCTCACTAAAGGGTTGGATACATTTCAACATAAAGGTTTGGTTAATAAGCTTGGGTTCATTGATATTTACTACGTTGAGACTAAGGGGGGATGTTGAAATATTGTCTCTTTGCCTGGTTAAAAAGTTAAAGGACTGATATTGTTATTTGGCTATTGCTGTTTTATAGCTATGTCAGGTTTAAGAGTTGATGTGGCAGTTTGTTGATTGCTGAGGGGTTGAAAGTCTCAAGAGCTCAAAGTCGTTTACAAGCTATTTAAGCCAAAACTTTGACTCGGGATTGAGTCATAACTCAATACTACTTTCTCTTCTCTTGTTTTCTATCTCTCTCTAAAAGCTGTAAACCTTAATTTGAGATCATCTTGATCTTGTTGATTCATTAGCAGTTTGTAATAGAACTATTGTCAATTAGATAATAGATCCATTTCTAATTAGCATTGGTGGATTTAATTGGTTGTTTAGTGATTGAGGTCAGTTTGATTTGTGTTGTCAAATTAAGATCTTATTTGTTATAAAACTGTTTTGATTGTGTTTTTCTACGAAACTACATTATCAATTAGTCACAAACTTTTCGCAACCTCATTTTCAATTGCTCTTAATCCTCGAACGCAACCTCTACCTTTCTTAACCTCTGTTGCAACATCCACATGTAATTCAATGTATGCTTTTTTCGTAAACCCGTCAATCATTTTATATGTGATCTTTGAACACCCCTATATTGTTCATAAATTCATTCACGATTTAATTAGTGATTATCACTTTCTCCAAGTCCCTAATCTCACTCACATTGATAACAGCCTTATCCTTACCACTATCTGCCATATTAGTATATAAAAAACAGCAAATTAGAACAAACACAATATAAGGCAAACACAATTTAAAACACGCATTACATTAAAAAGGGAAATTCACTTTAATTTAGGGGTAGATGATTGGTTTAATTTAGTATTTTGGGGAACGGGATATTAAAGTCGGGGTAGTCAGATTAGCTGGTAGGAAAAAGGCAGGGGAAAATAAAATCATCCCTGATGTTTAGGTTGGATGTAGAAGGACGAAATTGACCCCTCACGCGACATGTGCCTACTTAACGGTGGAAACACTATGTTGTTTAGTCAAAATACCGGGCAACTCAAAAGTGAACCACATGGACGATTCGTGTAAGTAATGGCGTTTTGGTATGGGTAAACCACATGGACGATTTATGTAATTAACTACGCATAGTTGCGTCTTTCGTCCCAAAACACCATTAATTACACCAGTCGTCCATGTGGTTGACACTTTTGAGTTGAACGGTCCTTTGACCAAATGGCAGTGTGTATCCACTGTTAAGTGAGCGCATGTGCCTGGTACGTGAGGGGCAATTTCGTCCTTCTACGTCCAACCACCTCAGGGACGATTTTTGTAACGCTGCTTTTTTTTCTCCTTTTACTTTCAAATCGTTCCCATTTTGTTTCCCTTTTCCCTCTAATTATATCCTCAACCTAAAACCCAATTAACTCCTACATTACCACCACTACGCCTCCACCAAAAACCGCCACCACCGAAACACACACTACCATCGAGACTCTCACCACGACCGATCTAAAACAAGATAATGAATTCAACCCCCAAATAATCAATGGTAACAAGGGTTTATTTATTGGCATGCTTAGCCGTCGGAAAAGAAAATGTTCCTAGTTATAGAGCGAGGTAAGCTAAGCCCCTATAACATGTTATTGGTGCACCACCTCAACACCTACCCAATAACACACTAATAACCAAAACCCCTCCATAGCAAAATACCAATAATATGTTATTCCTCACTTTCATTTTCTTCATGTTTTCTAAGAAAACACTTTTTATTCGCTGAAATAAAAATTCAAATATTACAATACGGTAATACATAAAACATACGGTATACCGAATGGTAGTTAGAGCTCAGGGTACGGTGAGCCATGGCTCAAGCCATCGCCCAAAACGCGACTGGAAAACGCCAAAACCATAACCCGACTCGCGTTTTGGGGTCTGGAGCCGAGATCCCCAGCCATGTGGTCCGGGAAAATGCGAAACGCGAAACGCAAACGCTGTACCGCGTCTCGCGTTTTCGCGTTATTAATTTATTTTATTTTATTTAAAAAAAACTAACCGTTAGGCAACGAAATTTTCAAAAAACTAGCCGTTTTTTTAGGGTTTTGGTCAAAAAATACCCACTTTAAACACTATAATACCCTATATAACTCCCATTTTTAACGCGATTTACAACCAAACCGACCTTTTAAGTGGTGAAAATGAAGAAAATTTGTATACCCGGGTACTCACTTAAACGATTGTTTCGTGATCCAAACTAGATGGTGAGCTAGTTCGTCATCGGAGTTCTTGGCTTTTAATGAAAGATAAATATAAGGGCAAAACACCCCGAGTCCGAAACAGCATGACGAACCCGCGGACGGGTCACCGGTGACAGACCTGCGAGCTAAAGGCAAATCAGAAATTTTGGAATGACTGGGCTAAAGCTAATACCGCGTCACTACCGGCTCCACAAAGTCCAAAAAGTCAACGATTCCTTGGCACGCTCCGTCCGCCACTAAATAGATTCCGGTTCTATACTAAAACTCGGTAACCGAGCGAAAATTTTCTCAGAACAAATTCAATTGGACCGTGAAGTGAAAAAAGAATCAATGGATCGCGAGTTAGCGGCTAGACTCGTGGTTTGCGAACTTCAAAAAAGCGCAAAACACGAACAGATTTGAAGATTTTCGTCGACTTTCGGTCCCTATCCACTGGGATAATCCGGAAGACGCGGCGAAGATCGAAGAGTTGAAAAACAAGACCCGGTGACTAATCTTTAATTATTTTGTAAGATTGTGTGTCGTATTTTATTTTTAAAGTTTATGTTTTTTTATTTAGGTTTATGTTTTTCTTATTTAGTTTATGTAATTTTTATTAAGTTTATGTAATCTTTTATTTAAATTAATGAAATTTAAAATTTAAGTTTATATTTTTTTTAAAGAATTAAAAAAAAGTGGGAAAAGTGGGTTCTCATAACACCAAAAATTCTCGTGTTAACCATGGAGGTTGCTTTTGGTGTTATGGAGTGTTTTGGTGTTATGAGAAAAAACACTACTTTTTCCTACGGCTTGAGTCACGGCTCAGCACTGTACCTTGTGCTCTTATAATATAGTTAAAACTAACTTAAAACAACTAATATATTCTTATTATAGTCTATTACAATTTGAAATCATAAGGTAATTGTTCTTACAAATCTTCGCTATAATTTTGTAAATATATAACTTAAAAGCTACAGCTAATAAGAAAAAATTCAATATTTTTCATCGATTCAATTGAACGTAAAAAAAAAGAAAAAAACTACATATGAAATATATGAAAAAATATACATATGTATAGAACCGGTTTGAACCGGCTACTAAACCGAGTTTTAAAACATTGGTTAAAACCCTACTTTTGGACCCACCATACCCAACTAGAATACAAACTCAACCAATTAAAAAAAACTCTCTTTGGCGCAAACAATTAGGCTCACTTGTACAATGGCGTACGATGGCTCAAGCGAAAGGGTACGACACATGAATGGCGTGGGTGATATTACTACACCACTTGCTCTTAGAGAGCTGGGTACCCTCGTGCTATAGTCAAAAAATGCTTCCATGTCATCAGTTTTAGCCATGGCACGACACACTATCACATGGCAACAAAAAAAACCCTCCCTCGTACAAATGTGGTGTTATGGGCAAAATTGGTGTCATGAGTCCACACATACCCCACTAAATACACAAATACAACACAAAAAGAAAAGAAAAAAAAAGTAAACAGCTCATGGCGTGGGCTGGTATCTACCAGCCGGAACGTATGGCACCACATCGGGTGTCGTTGGCACGAGGAATGTTTGGGGAAAGAAAAAAAAAAAGTAAACAGCACATGACGTGGGCTGGTATCTACCAGCCGTAACGTATGGCACCACTTCGGTGTCGTGTGGCAACGAGAAATGTTTGGGTTGTTGTGATGGCGGTACCAATCCTCTTTGCAGTGAAATTGGGATGTACTTGATTATGGTTGACATCGACTTCTAAAATCATGAAACCACATCCTCATATATATAAAATCACGAACATCAAATTTACATCGATAATCTTGTTTCCGTATGCTACAACAAGACATGTTTGAGTAATAATGTATTTCCCTAGAATCAGTTCACTTCTAATTGTTGATCCTCAAGTCCTCAACTAGGATGAAGATCCTCTCACGTTTATTTTGAACACTATGTGTCATGTTAGCTTTATGTGAGAACACAGCATAAACGTGAATCAAATACACTATTTGAAGTACGCTCACGAGACCCAGATGTATCAGTAGACCATGTCACAAGCAAAGACAACTTTTTAGATCATTAACGGATCAATTTAATTCAACCTAATATTAGCCACAATGCTGAGTAAAAAGCCAGATGTTAAAGAAATGGGTGTCTTACTGGACAATTAAGCAGCTATCAACAGTTTCTAAAATAACGTTTGAAACTATTTCTAGGGATATCCATTGACAGCATCATAAGTTGAAACCTAATTGGTTGTTATTTTATATTAACGGACCATAGATATCCGTTCAACAAAGTCTTAATAATATGTATCAAGTCACCAAGTTCTGGCATTAAACATCTGATAACATTAATTCACATACAAATAGAACAAACAGAAACAATGCAAAAGGGCAAACCAGTGCAAGACTAAATACCCAATAAGAGATCTTTGGCATCGTAACTGATGGCCATAAGAGACAACAACATTTGATTTATTAATTGCAGACAAGTCCTTCCAGAGCCCTGCTAGATGACCTGCTAATGCAACATGACAGAATATAATTAATACTCCTGTTAAATAGGTTTAAATTGACCCATTATGTCTCAACCCATCACATACTCAATAGTGTGAACAATAAAAAATAAAAAGAGGTAAAAAAAAAATTCGAAACTCATAGGTGTAGCAATTATAGTTGTAGTTGATGTACATTAAATCAGGTAGGGGAATCATAAATACAGGTCGAGTCAACATCCCACAGTTTTCGGTATACTTGTGTTTTCCAAGCCTAAAACCGCCAAGGCTTGGGCTCAGCTCACCAGGATGCGCGAAGCTTTGGCATATTATGTATCCTATAATCAATTTTTTTAATAAAACAAAAAAATCATAATATATTTACGTTTCGTTTACTTGTGTTTTACTACTTTCCTATGTCATAAAAAATTGTTAAAACAAGTTTTTTTTAGGAAGTTCAGTGGCGCGTTTATCTTGTATGGTTGAAATTACGCTATGATCTCGTCATCTCAAACATAAGACTATTTCAGTTCATATCTCCTTTTTATAAGTTTACAACCCTTCACCAGCTAAATATGCGGTTTCAACCCATACTTATAGTTCCTAGGTAAGCTAATTTCTATTCTCATTAATAAACCAAAAAATACCAGAGTAGAGTCACAGAGAGGACATTGCAGGAAAAGAAAAACACAAGAGCCTATATGTTTATAACGCTATACAATGAACTGTAGTTAACAAATCACAATAACATCTGCAATTAACATCCTACCGAAAAAAAAAAAAAAAATAAAAAAATGGACAAGTGAAATTGAATTAAACGGAAACAATCAGTTTTAACGCAACAGCACAAGCAAAAATTCGACACTCCATCAGCATTCCATTAAATCCCTTAAAAATCAAAGAATAATTAAACATGAAGAGATGAGATCTGATCAGATGGTGGTTTGGTTGAAGAAAGAGGACAAAGAGGACACAGCAAATAAAAACCGGAGCGACAAAGAGGACAATCACCAAAAAACAACAATTCTTATTGATAGGCTCATATAATTTTAGATATAAGATAAAAGATTGATTAATGTACTTATTAATTTAGATAGGGCCATTATTTAAGAGAGAACGCAATTTTAAGTGGTTTAGAAATAAGGAGATTGTTCAATTTCTCTTTAATCCTAATGCTCTGATTAGTACGAAATAGTGATTTCCGGTGATTAAAATTAAAGGGTCACCACAAATGAGTAGGTCATCGGCCTCTCGAGAAAAGGTAGGACTGTGCACGGCAATAATTGTCATAGGCTACCAACTTGGTTTTTAAATACTTCTTTTTATTAGTTTTCTGGTAACGACTCCTATACCATTACGGTAAATTATAAATTAATATCTATGTATTTGTCCTTAAGGTCCACCACAAAAATGTATCTGGAGAAAGAAGCGATTCAAGGACCACCGCAAAAAAAGTTGGGAAGAATCAGAAAAAGGATTGCGGGGGGGGGTTACTTGGTTTGCTGAAGAGAGATAAGAAAGATGAAGAAAGATAAACCAATGGCTTTGCGATATCGTTGGTGACGTAATCTAAAGCAAATGACTCTTGAGTAAAATGGGTTTAAACCGCGCCGGTGAGGGCTATCTCTAGGAAAACACATGCCAATCTCATTTTATCTCATTTGGGGTATGTTCTGCGACCAAACCACTGCGACCAACCCACTCGCTGCCTGGAGACAACTTTGAGAGCAAATAGTACTGTAGTAGAGCATACTCCAGTCTCAAACAAATAAAGGAGCAATCTTTTGAAGAGCACAAGAACACCATAAGGAGTTGGTTTTTTTTATGGGGATTGAAGCTACGAGAATCAAGACAAAAATTAAGGCAATATTGATGACAAGACCGTTAACAACCAAACACCTCAAAAAGCGACAACGAGACCCCTACCTAAAAAGATGATAAAGCCAGTATTGGGAGACACGCGAGTCACCAGGATGTAAAGTGTGCCTTACAGGTCGTTGTGTCAGACGAGGAAGAAGCCAAGAAATAGTCAATCACACAAATATAGGTTGTGTACTAGTTCGTTCACTGATTCTTTTAATCAGTTCGTTCCACTTATGGTCCATTATTGTTATAACTTGGTCCAGGTCCTATTAGTCTCTTAAAAAAGGTGCAAGAAAAGAGTTAGGGAAAAAGTGGTCATATAGAAAAATGCACTTTTCAGTTCACAATACTCGCATCAAAAGGTTACAACTCATGACTAAAAATGGTGTGGCACTCTGGCTGAAAAATTAAAAAAAAAATAGCTCCTAACTCCCTAAACTTCTACTTTTAGATAATGACGCTAAACTACAGTCATATAATGAAAACAAAGGTAGTATAAGAATTTTCCCAGGCATCTTATCAGTAGGTGCATAAATATATGTAACCAAGTAAATACATAGAGATGAACCAGACTCCAGAATCCAGACCACGAACAAAACCAAGAATTACATGTGACATCATATCTCGCACAACCAACAACAATGAAATGGCGACACAATTTGATCAAGACCACGTCTCCGACGCTTCTGACACTCCGTATTCACTTTCTGTGCAATCTACATTTATAGCAACCTTCTCATTTTTCAAAAAATCATATACCACAGATATTTTAGCATGTTATATTTTTATCACATGACAAGACAGCTACAATTAATTTACTACATTCTAACCAAGTTCCACTATCATAAA
>BQNB010029683.1:4279-55540 GCA_026074375.1 Tanacetum coccineum
GTCGTGATCTTTCTAGTGACGGCGTCATGAATTTAACGACGATGTCATGACGTAACTGACTTAAACCAAATCTAGAAGATTCGACATGGTGACGGCGTCGCGACCACTACTTGACGCCGTCGCAATGCTTTTTTAAATATACAAAACCGGTTTTAGGGTTTTAAGTGTGTAACTTTGTATAACTTTTGGTAGATGATTGCTAGTGAAGCAACACACGTAATAATATAATATAATACGTATATTAACCGGGAAGTATGATTCTCGGGTCGTTATTCCTCAACGATTTGTGAAATTGAAACCACGTTTGTTGTTCGGACAATGATTTGAATTGGAAACAAAGATTGATTTGATTATCTACTTATATACATTAAAATAAGCAAATGATAACAATTAAGCACGCAAACAAATAACGGGAAATTAAACTTTAACTAAAAACGCAAAACGGGAACCCTAAATGGCAGTTAAAAAACCTAAATTTCCAAAATTAAACTTAAAATGAATTTTTCTTTTTAAACAGACTCTAATTGGCTAAAAAGTAAGTTTAAAGAAAACTAGAACAAAAACGGAGTTGAAATGAGCTTTAAAACACGAAAAATGTAAACGGGAACGAATCCCGTTCTTTAAAAATCGAAATTTTGCAATTTTAACCCTGTGGGAACAAAACTAATTTTCCAAGAAACTTTATGATAAAAGAAAATTTTCTAAAAAAGAATTATATTTTTTTGATTATTTTTCTATTTTTTATGATTTTTTAAAGTTTTTAATAAAAATAAATATCTAAAAATACTAAACTAATTATAAAAATTCTAAAAAAATTATAGAAAATAGCTTGTGAACCTAAATAAGAACTAGGAAAAATAGCTTGGTTACCACAAGCTTATCGAATAGCTGTTATACTAAGCTTAAACAGCTTATTGTACTAAAGAGGTTAAAATGTATATAAGTAATAGATGTTGTGAAGCTATAACGAAAAAGACCCCAGGGCACGTTGGTTAGAGGTGTGTGGTGTGAGGCGTTTATAAAGGTTGAGGATGTTGAGGTCGGGTGTTCGAGCCTTGCTCACCACGTATTTTCCATTTCCTTTTTTTTTGAAAACTTATAAAAACAAAGTTGTAGATAAGCTAAAATTAAGCACTTTTACTAAAAGAAATTATTTTTGAAAAGCCCTAAATAAGCTGTAAAACAGCTAAAAACATGACAGATCTACTTAACTATATTTTTGGTATTTTAGAAAATTAAATAACCTAATAAACTTAAATAAGCTGAAAACTAAGATCAATAAGCTACTAACTAGTTAAGTTTACACTAATAAGCTACTTATGAAAGAAATAAGCACAAGGATATAAGCCATAAGCTGAAAAAGCCAAATAAGCATTTAAGCAATTCTGAGTTCAACAAAAAGATAAGCAACTTTGAGCTTAAATTCAAATAAGCAAATGGAACCTTATGATGAAATGACTTAGAAATCCTTAAAGCTTATACTAAAGACTATTTAAAACTGCTTTTTAAAAGTAATTTGAAATTCAATAAGGCTAAGAAAAAGCTAACTGAAATAGGACATGCAGGCAGACTACTCTATTTTTTTTTTTTGAAAATTTATGAAAAAGGAAAAGTGCTAAGCTGCAAATCAAAAATAGATAGGCAAATAAGCTACTTAAGCTAAAAATAAGCCCTATTCTACCTAGATTAGCCTATAAACTAGTTGTGCACTAAAAATCAAAAGCTAAAAACTAGTTTTACCTTCTGAAAAATTAATTTAAAAAAGGCTATATTGTCTATTAAAACTGCTGATGCAGTTTGCACAATTTTGACACAATCCAATTAGACAAAGTGCAGGACTAAGAAAACCATTCTAACACTTTTAAAAACACAAACTAAGAACAAAGGAGGCTTAGACAATCACTAGAATCTACTCAAGCTTATAATCCAAGTAACATTTGACAAATTAAAACTTATGTTAAATCTTCTAATGAAAACTTGTTTGAAACTAATCTAGCTAAAAAACTTGTTCTAACAACTTATTTAAGAGATTAGTACTGATTTCAAAAGACCAAATGGCCAATAACAGTACTAACTTGTGGTTAGTACTGTTATGCCAAACACTCCTTTAAAATCATTAAGTTCCATTTAAGCTTATGAAATAGATATTTAGTGAGCAAAGTTTGAATACCATATATCAAAAGGCTTTTAACAACTTAAATGATCTTATAACAATAATCAAATAAGCCAGAATCTATAAGCTACCAACTATGCTACTTATTTTTGGATTTATATAGATTTTTAAGACAAATTATGAAAAACTAAGATCTAAGCTATAGAATTCAAAAACAGATGATCAGACATAACTAATAAGATATAAAAATCAATTATAAGCACAAATAAGCAAGTAAATATGCTTAATAATCAGATTCAAACTAGAAAATTAAAGACAGTGAAGATAAAAGAAGACTTACCAAGGCCTTAGCTAAACAAAGGCTAAATAAGCTCAAAGAGTTGTCTACAAGCTCTAGCTTATCACAAGGATAAGCTAGTAAAGTCCTATAAGCTCTTCCATTGTAAGCTTATCATCCAAATAGCTTATTTCTATTTAGCAAAAGTATTTATCTAATTTTAAGAGTTTAAATAGATTAGATGCTTAATATGAGCTCAATTTGAGCTTAGAGACTCAAAGAGCTAATGAGAGCTTATGAAGAGCTTTTGAAATAGTAACATGAGAATTTGAGAGTTTAAAAACTTGTAAGGTAAAGCAGATTATGTAAAAACAAAGGATAATTTCATTAATAGTTAAACTGATTATAATAAGCTGAAAGTGAGAGTACAATAAGTTGGAAAAGTTACATTACTTAATCTTAAATTTTAAAAGCTAAAAATTACAATTTTTACTAAAAATTTAAAAGCTAAAAAACTAGATACGTGTGTGTGAATGTGATGGGATTTTTATAGCCTGCAAGAGATGCTTCTAGGAGTCTAGCCCGCTCCTCTATCCCTTTGATCTTGTCCCTTGAATCTTCTCTCATCATTGGATCCTTGATTTGAGTCGTTGGATTAAATGAGTGAGCACACGGATTTCCAACGTGGCATTTCGTGTGTCAGGCTTCATTGTTGTGCTTCTTTGTACTCTTTTTAAGTGCAAAAAATCCAATGGAATTGGTGTGTTCTTGTCAGACCAGCGTTTGTCATTCCTTTTTGGGGATTGACCAATAGGAGGGCTCTGTGCGTATAAACTATGTCCAATCAATTTCTTGGCACTTGAATCACTTAGCCACGCCCTCAATTTCCATTTGCCCTTTGATTTTGACTTAGGGTTAAACAAAGAAGATGGTGAACAGTAAAAACCAAATTTCCCACGTTTAAAATTATAAAAGGGTGCGTTTGATTTATTTTGACCCGGTGAAAATGTGTTTGACTTCGGGATTATATAAAAAGGAATGGGCCAAGGGTGTGTTTTGGGCTAGGGTAAAGTTAACAGGTTTTGAATTTGGGTTATTATAAGGAGATAACGAGTGTTAACTTTTATTAATAGAAAGTTAACACCGTTAGGGTTTTAAGGGTTATTTGTGAAATATGCTTAACAATGAGGGGCTATTTTGGGAATTTTTAGGTTTTATCATTTAGTAACTTGACTTTGGTTGACCTTGAAAGCATTCTCCTGGCTCTTGTACACTCTTTACCGTCTCGTGTCCGTGTTTGTCCGGTTTTGACCGTTTTCTTGTAAAATTTGCATTATCCATACCTACACAATCACAAAGACAAAACAAGCAATATACAAGCCTTTTAAGCATAATTTTGTCTTTTATGGGTCATTTTTGATATAAAACGGATATTTGTTTTCACACATATCAGCTATTAAACTAAATATTAATCTAAACTACTAGTGATAACAATAAGATAAAAGAGTGTATTTATTTAATCATGTATTACTCCCTAGATTGCTTCTCCTAGTGTTGTTGCCTTGTTTCACTTGTGATGATTTGTGTAATTATTTCCTAAGTCATGAACAAATTACACGAACCCGCGTCTACTTAGCATTTTGTTAGTGAAAAACGCACAAAGCAAGGGTAGTTGAAGAGTTTACAAGGCCTTTAAGGGTACACTTAAGTGCATGTGAAATATATTAAGAGGGGTCAACCATATTAGGGGCAAATGGTTGTATGAAGACTGTACCCCGGATGGTATCCTTTCTACTCCATCATGTTTTCCTAGACATATCACAGTGATACAGGACAAAAGGCTGGTTTTCTAAAGACCTACATGCACATCCATCTCAGATGCAACACAATAAGATTACATTCTAGGTTTCATACAATTATAAATAAAACACAATTGAGGTTTAGCAAGCATGTTAAAGATAAAAGCCTAAGAACAATAATTATTCACACAACAAGACATTTTGAAATGATTAAGTAAACTTACTTGATTTAAAACATGGAGTTGGAGGAAGTACAATTAGGGTTTTTAGCCCTTAAAATATCCTTACAGCTGCTAAACGAATTGAGTTCGTACCCTCTTTTATTCTAAAGTTACACACCTTCAAAACCCCTAATTGGGTTTGTTATATAGGAAAATCATTGTGACGTGCGTCGCATTTTAGTCATGACGCCGTCATGATAGAGAATATTCTAGATAATGGGTTGGGTCATGTACTGTGACGTCATCGTGAGATCCAGTGACGCCGTTTTGGTCTTCGTTGTGACGGCGTCATGTTGTATTGGTGACGACGTCTCCAGCTGCTGAGAACATTATCTTGAGTGGCGTTGGAGTAGGTCTGTAGTCTTGTCTGTTTCTTCTCCAAATGAGCCCAAGTCACATGTAATTCTTCCAAATGTCTTCCAAATGTGAAATACCTGAAAAGGAATGATTAAGTACCTATTTTGGGCATAAATGTACGATTTAGGGGGTTAAACGACCCTGAAAAAGTGTATAAAATAATACCTCATCAAATACCCCTACACTTGGGATTTGCTTGTCCTTAAGCAAATGGGCTTTTCTACCTAAACAATAACAATATGAGGGTCATTTTACCTACTCTTTAAAAGTATTCTACAACACAACCTTCTAGACCTCATAATTAAAAGCACGAAAAATATATACCAGCACCTCACATAAGTGTTTGGGGATTCTCTCTTTCAATCGGTTGTATAATAAATTATAACATATAAGAGAAATGGAAAATCAACACTCATTACTTGTCATAGCATATAAATTACCATAGGCTTGGTAAAGGATCAAACCTCCACCGCTAGGTGCAAGTATTATTCATTACTATCTAAGAGGTCTTTTAAAGGGTTGTGGGGTGTAGGTGTAAGATAACATATAATGGAAACAGAAACGGATGGGATACATTTGGGTGGATTTGGGTGAATTTGGAGTGGAAGGGTTAGCTAATTATTTATACGAATACACTTTGGTTTGGTTGCTAAGCCAAGACTCGGACGAAGATATACAAACTCTACACAACTCTACATCAATCTTTTTCTTTTTCTTTTCTCTTTTTTTTTGAATAACATAATACATCACATAGGGTTTATAATACGTACCCCTACACTTGAGCTTTTACATGCTCGATATTTACAATCTAACTAATGACCCGTATTGAGGTGGATCAAAATAACATGGAGATCATTTGACAAACATATAGGGGTATTAACTTAACTTTTCTTCCCTATTCTTTTGCAAAATAAATACTACCATGAATCCCAATCGTCCCAAAACTGTATTTATAATAATAAGGGACTTAGCAACCGTTGTACCCAAATAATTAAACTTGGGTGTTTTAAAATACAATAATGTACTAAAAGCGAGTACATACAAGGTAGGCTAAGGCGATTTGGATGTAACGATTGGTTTAAGGGTCACAATGCTCTTCATTAATAATCTGGAATCCACCAGAAATACGAGAACCATGAAAAAGGATAGGCTCAGAGGGTTGTACTAGGGGTATCCTGCACTAAAGATGAGTGAATGGCAAGGGAGTGGGATAGTTATATGATCGGTGCGACCATCATAACAATTATAGGTTTAAAACATTGGGTTATCCTAATGCCTCTTATAAAAATCCTAAAGTATTTCATATGCGGCCATTAGGATGCATCACAAAACAGTTCTAGAATTTATTAAGCTACTGGTTTCACTCTCATAAATCCTAAAGTAACGATACCAATGTTCTAGAAAGGTGGACTAAAAAAACATCGCATACAATACACATCGTAAACAATAGAATAGACCAAATAATTGTCACTCTTTACACTCAATACAAGATAAAGGTATATGTATCTAAGGGCGAACCTCAACATTTGGGGGTGTGAAATTTTGAGGGTTTTTGTGCTAAGTAATATAATTCCTATCCATGAGACGCTATTTTTTACGTGGTTTTCGTCGGTATGTGTCATAAAAAAAATTGGGTTAAAAATCACCTCTTATGCTTGTTTCGATATATTACCCATCATTTTAAGGACAAAGCAAATGACAAATGAAAAAATAGTTTCTAAGGCTTATTTTCCCCCTACACTTAAGTTGAACATTGTCCTCAATGTTCTCTAGAAGTACCTGTAAAAACAAATAAAGAGAAAAGAAAACAAGGAAAAAAACCTAGTACTCCCTTGGTTTTCTCAATAATAGAGAAGAAACATGCGATAACTGGTTAGATCGTCCTCCAAGAATCATCCAATGAAACTTCCTAAGAATTTCCAAGATTCTTCTCATCATATATAACTTGTAATCAAAGACAAAGACAACTACACCAAGCATAAAATGTGCGATAAACAACTATACAATGTGAATTTAGGGTTTGACTCTATAGATAGGATGAGAGAATTGTTAAACTCATTAGGTTTTTACAGGTTTATAACAGAAGAATACATATTTTAAATGTTGTGCAAGTTTTATTTTCAAAAATAATTAAAAACTTTGAGTTTTTTGGACTTGGGCGTATGACGTCGTCAGGGTTGTTGTGACCCCGTCACAAGTGTCGTGGTAATGGCGTCGCGTGTAAATCGTTACGCCGTCTCCATGTTCTATGAAAACAAAAATTTTGTTTTTGATGAAAAATTTCCTGCACTTGATTCCATAAGTTAATTCCTGTACAAATGGCTGCAAAAAAAACCTGAGATTTAACAATTCAATCATATAACTTGAAACTGACGTGAATTAATCTAAATAATTCATTCAACATGCTTGAACTTGGCTCAAATGCGGATATATTCTATACAATTATTATTTGCAAAAATACCTATTGATTTAAGGTTTAAGACGAGGTTAAAGACAAACAAAGCATGATTACAAGATGATTCAAACATAATAAAACAAACTATAAAGAATTAAAACACACATGACACTCCTAATTTATGGGAAAAGTAAATTTGGCTGCCTCCCAAGAAGCGCTTTTCTTTATTAACGAGTCTTGTAGCTAGACTCGAAGTCACACGTTCTTATGTGACTTCTCCTTCATCATCAAGAGTTACATCATCGTCTTTGTTGGTGTCTAATAAGTTCTTTTGATATGACTTCTCCCGTTGTTTATTAACGATAAATTCGCTTCCTTATTCATCGTATAGCTCAATTGCTTTGTTTTTCATGTCTTTGCTTACCGTAAATGGACCGTACCATCTTGACTTAAGTTTTCCAGGGAATAGTATCAATTGTGAATTAAAGATAAGTACCTTATCTCCTTTTTCATAGTTAATTGGTAATTTTATTCGTTTATCGTGCCACCTTTTCGTTCTTTCTTTATATGAGATGGATGATTCGTAGGAGGTCAAGCAGGCATTTTGTTAACTTGTTAATCTGATAAGAATCGGTTTTTTCCCCAGCTTTCTTGAGGGCCCATGTTGCAGTTTTTATGGCCCAATATGCTTTGTGTTCCAATTCGAAAAGAAGGTGGCATTCCTTGCCATAGATTATCCTAAACGGGGGTTGTTCTTAAAGGGGTTTTAAATGTTGTACGAAATGCCCATAATGCATCATCTAATTTGTAAGACCAGTCCTTCCTGTTGTTCCCAATGATTTTTTCAAGAATGCGCTTTATTGCACGGTTCATGTTCTTGACCTGTCCCTTTGTCTGAGGGTGATATGCTATGGAGAATCGGTGAAACACTCCATACCTCTTCATTGCTTTCTCCATTTGGTAGTTGCAGAAATGAGTACCCCTATCGCTAATAAGGGCCTTTGGTATTCAAAATCATGCGTATAGTCTCCTAAGGAAGTTCACTATGTTCCTAACATCACTGGTGGGGAAGGCCCGAGCTTCTACCTACTTGGATACGTAGTCGATGGCTACTAGGATGTATTTGTTTTTGTTTGATGAGGGGAAAGGTCCCATAAAGTCTGTCCCCCATACATCGAATATTTCGTAGATTTAGATGTATTTTTGAGGTGTTTCATCTCTCAAGGAAATGTTTCTAGCCCGCTGACATGCATCGCAAACTTGGACCAATTTACGTGCATCACGAAAGATATGTGTCCTAGTAAAACCCCATCCCAAAAGTAATGCCTCAAGTCGCTGAAGAATTTTTGCTTCTCTTGACGGGTGGATCAGAAGGGCAGTACTCGGCTAGCTAAATAGTTAGCATAGTCGGTGTACCATGGTTCGTTATCCTTGTCAGAGATTGCCATTAACCGCTCTTTAGGAAATAAGTCCCTTATCTCAGCCCTGGTTAGCTTCCCTAGGTCGGGGTTTTCGAGTTGGGAGAGATGATCAACTGCTAGATTTTCAGCACCTTTCTTATCACGGATCTTGATATCGAACTCTTGGAGCAGCAAGATCCATCGAATTAGGCGTGGCTTTGCGTCTTATTTTGTGAATAGATATCGCAGGGCAGAATGATCCGTAAAGACGATGGTCTTGGACAAGACCAGGTATTGCCAGAATTTGTCGAATGCAAAGACAACAGCCAGAAGTTCCTTCTTATTAGTCGTGTAGTTCTCTTGTGCCTCGTTCATTGTTTTGTCGGCATAGTGTATGGGTTTGAAATGTTTGTCGATTCTTTGTCCTAATACTGCTCTGACAGCATAATCACTTGCGTCGCACATGATTTCAAATGGTAATGACCAATCTGGCTTGATCATAATTGGTGCATGTGTTAAGTTTACGTTTTAATGTCTCGATTAACTTTAGATGCATTCTTCAGAGAAGTTGATGTGCATCTTTAAAACTAGGTGTGGGGTCTTTGGGCTGGCGACTTTTGAGAAATCTTTTATGAATCTTCTATAGAAACCGGCGTGTCCTAGAAAGCTTCGAACAACTTTCACATTTGTTGGATATGGCAGTTTGGAGATTGCCTCGATTTTTGCTTTATCGACCTCAATCCCAGAACCTGAGACCTTATGGCCGAGGACGATCCCTTCCTTAACCATGAAGTGGCATTTTTCCCAGTTCAATACAAGGTTGGTTTCCTCGCACCTTTTTAGCATCTTCTCCAGGTTTTTGAGGCAGTGGTCGAAAGAACTACCAAAGACGGAGAAGTCGTCCATGAATACCTCCATGCTATCCTCGATGAGCTCATGGAATATTGCTGTCATGCAGCGTTGAAAAGTGGCTGGGGCATTGCATAATCCGAAGGGCATTCGTTTGTATGCGAAGGTCCCGTAAGGGCAGGTGAATGTGGTTTTCTCTTGGTCCTCAAGGGCGATAGGGATTTGAAAGTATCCAGAAAACCCATCTAGGAAGCAATAGTATTCATGCCCAGCCAATCATTCAAGCATCTGATCGATGAACAGAAGTGGAAAGTGATCTTTTTGGGTCGCATTATTCAACTTATAGTAGTCGATACACACGCGCCATCCAATGACGGTTCATTGTGGGATGAGCTCATCCTTCTCATTCTTTACTACGGTCGTCCCTCCCTTCTTTGGGACAACCTGGACAGGGCTTACCCATGGACTGTCAGAGATGGGATAGATTAATCCAGTGTCAAAGAGTTTTATGACTTCCTTTTTTACCACCTCCTTGATGTTGGGATTAACTCGTCTTTGAGGTCGGACACTTGGTTTGAACTTATCTTCCATGAGGATTTTGTGAGTACAAAAGGATGAGTCGATTCCTTTAATGCCCACAATACTCCAAGCGATTTCCCCTTTATGATTTCAAAGAACCCCGATGAGTCTGGTTTTTTGGTCGGTGGACAATGCGGATGAGATGACCACTAGGAGTTGGTTGTTTTCCTGGAGGAAAGTGTACTCAAGATGTTTAGGTAATTTCTTCAATTCAAGTTTGGGTAGTTCTATGCTTGATGGTTTTAATCGATTGTCCGGGGTTTTCCATTCAAGTGGTTCCACCGGCTCTATCCTCGGGTAGAAAGAAACAGCGAGTGCTTTGTTAGAATCTTCCTCTTCTTCTTCTTCAGTCCTTTTTCTGTCATATTTTACTGTGTCGACCCATTGCTCCTAAACCAGCTTAGCGGTGTGATTGGCGCAATATAGGTAATCATCGTGAGAGTGTTTGGATTTCATAGATTTCCTGATGTTGAAGGTTAAGGTTTCACTCCCGACCCTTAAACTCAGTTTTCCCTCGTGTAAGTCGATCACAACACTTGCCGTCGCGAGGAAGGGCCTTCCTAAAATGATCAGAACTAGCTCGTCTTTGTCCATCTCTAAAATTACAAAATCGATGGGGAAGATGAATTTACCTACTTTTACTAATAGATTTTCGCAGACCCCGATAGGGTATTTGATAGATCAATTGGCCAACTGAATACTCATTTTGGTAGGTTTGAGTTTGGAAATCCCTAATCGTCGGAAGAGAGAATGTGGCATGAGGTTAATACTTGCCCCTAAATCAGCCAAGGTGTTTTTTACTGCCAGGGGTCCGATGAGACATGGCAGTGTGAAGCTTCTTGGGTCTCCTTCCTTTTGGGGCAGACTCCTTTGATAATAGCAGAACACTCCTCACTAAGTTTGACTGAGGAGGCTGCTTTCTCAAGTTTCTCTTTATGCGAGAGTAGATCTTTCAAAACTTTAGCTCCCTTTGGCATGTAAATCATTGCTTCAAGGAATGGCAGATTGATATGAATTTGCTTAAAAATTAAAATAAGTCGTTCATCTATGTCATCCTTTTTATGCTTTTTTAACCTGGATAGAAAAGGTAGATTGGATGTTTTAGAAGGCTGGTAAAGGATGGATGGACGAGGGGCGGGTTCTTGTGTAATGCTTGGTTCGGCGCCCCCAGGCCCTTCTTTTTTGGTTTCCCCCTCGGTGAAGTTGTTAGACGCTGGGTCTTGTGTGCTAATTCCTTATCTAGTTGTTATGGAGAAAGTTGGTGCTTCAGGTTCAGGAGTTTTGCTTTTGTTGATTGTTGAGAGAAATTGGGAGTATTGTTCACGCAATTTCATACGATGTTGGACAAGCATATCTCATATCCCTTTTGTGTGAGATTTTTTCTCGAGCATGAAGTTGGCAAGCTCGTCTTCAAACTTACTCCAAACAATCCATTCGGGGCATCCAAAAAAAATTGCTCGTTCGATCACGCTCGTTCGATCACGCTCGTTCGATCACGCTCGTTCGATCACGTTCGTTCGATCACGCTGGTTCGATCACGCTAGTATGCTTGTTCGATCGACTCTAGTTCGATCAACTCGTTCGATCCTTGAAGAAGATGCTCGTTCGATCAAGACAGAAAAAACCACTCGTTCGATCACGAGAAATGTCACTAGTTCGATCCTCAAATGTTGAGACTCGTTCGATGGTGCTAGTTCGAATGAGCTTGTTCGATGGTCTCTTGTTCGATTGTGCTTGTTCGAACCAAACACACCACTCGTTCGATCGTTTGAAGTAAAGACACTCGTTCGATCAAACAAAGATGGTGCTCGTTCGGTCCTTGAAGTAGGATCTAGTTCGATCCAAAACTGAAAGACCCTCGTTCGATTGAGGCACTAACAACACGATCTTTTCGTCCTTGCGATTTCTTAGCCACGCACGAAATAACCACGATTACAAGAAAAATTACAACCACTAAATCGAACCACTTTGCTTACAAAAAAAAACAAAACACGAAACAAACAAACAAAAACTAACACGAAACAACCACTAAAACTAACAAAAACTAAACCCACCCGTGGCGAATGATACCAAATGTAGGTTACCCTCAATAAATCACTTTCACTTCATTATTGAAACAAGAAAATAAGATGAGAAGAATTGGAAGAATTGTAGAGAGAAGTTAGAGAGAGAAAGTAGATAGAAAATTAGAGTTGGTTAATTTTTACAAATGAGAAAATAACAAATGGGAATCAACAAGCATCAACACCCTCTCCATACTTGGAGAGGGGTATTTATACTTAATACCAAGAGGCTTTCATGCCTTGGTATTTCTACGGGCCGGGCTTAGGATTACTTGGGCTTTCGCCCGATACACGTGACCGGTTAGATTACATTTAAGAGCCCGTTTACCCGTGTAGCCTATTACAACGTATAATTAATTAAGTGACCGAGACCTAATATAATGAACGAACTTCCATTGTTCGACTCAATATATTTTGAGGCTAACACATACACATACACTTCAAGTATAATACTTTCCAATGCTCAAATACCTACATATACAAGTACATTTGGTATTAATATACATATAATTTATACATATTTATACATTAAAAAGTTGGGGCTCGGGTTTAGGGTCGGGGATTTATGATATCCCCATCATCGCCCCATCCCTGGTTTCATAAATCGGAAGTTCCCCATCCCCATCCCCATTTGATGCGGTCGTCGTAGGACTTCAACACGAAGTTTTACAACTCCCTAGGCAGAGAACCTAATCGTTATAGTAGTAGTATAGGCAAGACTCGGGGGGTTGTTATCGTTCACTCGGGGAATAGGTTGGGAAGGCTTGATCACAGTCTAACAGAATTCTAAGGGTTGAGAGAAGATTATTTTTGTGTTTTTATGTTTATAGGAAAGCAGGTAAATCATATGTTTGAGAGATTGGTTTGGTTTTAGCTATTAAAACTAAATAATAATCTAAACTAATGGTGATAACAATATAATAAAAGACTGTGTTTATTTAATCATGTATTACTCCCTAGATTGCTTCTCCTAGTGTTGTTGCTTTGTCACACTTGTGATGATTTATGTAATTATTTCCTAAGTCATGAACGAATTACACGAACTCACCGTCTATTTAATATTCCGTTAAGACAACGCACAAGTAAGGTAGTATACAGACTATTACAAGGCCCCTAAGAGTATATTAAATGCATGTGAAATATATTAAGAGTGAATCAACCATATAAGGGGCAAGGTAGTATGAAGACTGTTACCCGATGGTATCCTTTCTACATAATCATGTTTTCCTAGACATATCAACAGCGATACAGACAAAAGCTGATTTTCTAAGACCTAACATGCATATCCATCACAAGAAGCAACACCACTAAGATCTACATTCTAGGTTTCATACATTCAAAAATAAACATAATAGGAGGTTTAGCCAAACATGTTATAGATAAAGCAAGAACAAATAAGAATCACACAACAAGACATATTGAATGATTAAATAAGTCTTACTTGATTAAAACATGAGTTGGAGGGAGTACAATAGGAATTTTAGGCCCTAAAATCGTCCCTAACAGCTGCTAAACGAACTAGGGTTCATACCCTATTTTTATTCTAAAGTTACACACTTAAAACCCTAAATTTGGGTTTGTATATATAGGAAAATCGTTGCGACGGCGTCGCGTTTTAATCGCGACGCCATCGTAAAAGAGAATATTCTAGATAATGGGCTGGATCGTGTGCTTTGACGCCATCGTGAGATCTTGTGACGCCGTCTTGATCTTTGTTGTGACGGCGTCATGTTGAATCTGTGACACCGTCTCGAGCTACTGAGAACATTATCTTGAGAGATGTTGGTGTAGGTCCGTAGTCTTGTCCGTTTCTTCTCCAAATGAGTCAAAGTCACGTGTAATTCTTCCAAATTCCTTCCAAATGTGAAATACCTGAAAAGGAACGATTAAGTACCTATTTTAGGCATAAATGCATGATTTAGGGGGTTAAACGACCCCGAAAAAGTGTATAAATGACACCTCATCAAATACCCCTACACTTGGGATTTGTTTGTCCTCAAGCAAATGGGATTTTCTATCTAGACAATAACAATATGAGGGTCATTTTACCTACTCTCTAAAAGTATTTTACAACACAACATTCTAGACCTCGTAATTAAAAGCACGGAAAATATATACTAGCACCTCACATAAGTATTTGGGGATTCTCTCTTTCACTCGGTTGTATAATAAATTATAACATATGGGGGAAACAAAAAATCAACACTCATTACCTGTCATAGCATATAATTTAATATAGGCCTTGGTAAAGGAAGCAAACCTTACACCGCCTAGGATTTTCATTATTATCTAAGAAGGTATTTTTAAAGGGTTGTGGGGTGGGGGGGGTGTAGGTGTAAGATAACATATAATGGAAACGAAAACGGATGTGATACATTTGGGTGGCTTTGGGTGAATTTGAAGTGGAAGGGTTAGCTAATTATTTATACGAATACACGCTAGTTTGGTTGCTAAGCCAAAACTCGGACGAAGATATACAAACTCTACACAACTCTACATCAATCTCTTTCTTTTTCTTTTCTATTTTAATTTTTTTTTAATAACATAATACATCACAACATGGGGTTTATAACACGTACCCCTACACTTGAGCTTTTACATGCTCGATATTTACAATCTAACTAATGACCCGATTTGTGGTGGATCAATAACATGGAGATCATCTACAAACTTATGGGGGTATTGATTAACTTTTCTTCACATTCTTACGCGAAATTAAATACTATCATGAATCCTTAATCGCCGGAAAACAGTATTTACCAGGATAAGGACTTAGCAACCGTGTACTCAATAATTAACTTGGGTTAAAACAATAATGTACTAAAAACGAGTACATACAAGGTAGGCTAAGGCGATTTGGGTGTAACAATTGGTTTAAGGGTGACAATGCTCTTCATTAATAGTCCGGCTTAACCAGAAAATTAGGTGAACCATAAAAAAGGATAGGCTCGGAGGGTTGTACTAGGGGTATCCTGCACTAAAGCGTGAGTGACATGGCAAGGGTGTGGATAATTATATGAATCGGTGTGACTCATCATAACAATTAAGGTATAAAACATGGGTTAATCCTAATGCCTCTTTATCAACAAATCCTAACCACTTACTATGCGGTCTCAGGTTGATCACAAAAAACAAGTTCTAGAATTTAATATGCTACCAGTACACTCTCATAATCTTAACGTAACCAATACCAATGTTTTAGAAAAGGCGACAAAATCACGCATACACATCTATAACGACGGAATAAACACACATGATTGCTCACTCCTTAACTCGAACAAGCTAAAGGTATAACATCTAAGAGCGGCTTGAGGGGGCCGGGGTGGGGGGGGCGCGGGGACGGGGGTGCAGAGGCGGGAGGGCGGAGAAACATCACATTTTGGGGTGGAATTGAGGGTTTTGGTTGCTAGTAATATAAATTCCTATCCATGAGACGCTCTTAATACTTGGTTTTCGTCGGTATGTGTCATAAAAAAATTTAAATTTGGGTAAAAATTACCTCTTATGCTATGTTTCGATATATTACCCATCATTTTAAGGACAAAGCAAATGGCAAATGAAAGAATAGTTTCTAAGGCTTATTTTCCCCCTACACTTAAGTTGAACATTGTCCCCAATGTTCTATAGAAGTACCCGTAAAAACGAATAAAGGGAAAAGAAAACAAGGAAAAGAAACTAGTACTCCCCTGGTTTGCTCAATAATGGAGAAGAAACATGCGATAACTGGTTAAATCGTCCTCCAAGAATCATCCAATGAAACTTCCTAAGAACTTCCAAGCTTCTTCTCATCAAATATAACCTGTAATCAAAGACAAAGACAACTACACCAAGCATAAAATGTGCGATAAACCAATATACAATGTGAATTTAGGGTTTGACTCGATAAAGCAGTAAAGATAGGATGAGAGAATTGTTAAACTCATTAGGTTTTGCAGGTTTATAACAGAAGAATACATATATTAAATGTTATGCAAGTTTTATTTTCAAAAATAATTAAAAACTTTAAGTTTTCTGGACCTGGGCGTTTGACGCCGTCAGGGTTTTCGTGACCCCGTCACAGGTATCGTGGTGACGGCGTCGCGTGTTAATCGTGACGCCGTCTCCACAGTCTGTGAAAACGAAATTTTTGTTTTTGATGAAAAATTTCCTGCACTTGATTCCATAAGTTAATTCCTGTACAACTAGCTGCATAAAACCTGATATTTGATAATTTACTCATATGACTCGAAACCGACGCGAATTAATCTAAACAAATTATTTAACATGCTTGAACTTGGTTCAAAAACCAGATAGATTCCCCTACACTTATTATTTTCAAAATACCTTTGATTGAAATTAAGACGAGGTTAAAAACAAAACAAAGCATGATTACAAGATAGAGTTCGAAGATGATAAAATAAAATGAAAAGAATAAAACACATGACACTCCTAATGTGCGGGAAAAAATAAATATTGGGTTGCCTCCCAAGAAGCGCTTGTTTTTGTTCGAGTCACGAGCCTGACTCTACCCTTATTTAACATATAAAGGGCGGGGGGTTTCCCCTACACTTGAGTTCAAGTATGGGTGATAGTAATGGTACACACCATGGTGGTGAGAAGGAGCCATATGTTAAAAAAGTATTTGTTGAATTTTGTGCTCCAATTGGCGTGTTTCTAGAATTCTACCTCTCTTTACTTTATTTGGCCTATCAAATAAACTAAGTTCGTCTCCTAAAGGAGAAACTTCCTTAGATTCTAATCCCCAATTATCATTAAACATCTCCCAATTTAAAATATCAACACCTAGGGATACACTTTTTCCTAATAAACCCGGTTTAAATAGGAATTCACCATTCTCTGGGTTTAATGGCAGGTCTAAGAGAAGTCTTTCCTAGCATAGTAAGGGGGTTTTGCGCCTATTCCATCCGATTGGTTAGGGGTTTTTATTAAAGATTCCTTTTTCAAGTGTGGTCTATAAGGTGCTTCCTCCTCAACTAAGTCTACTCCTTTTTACACGATAACGACCTAGTGTTCTTTATTACCTCTATTTTTGGCCTTCTTACAAAAAAAAATTTTTTTTTTTTATATCTACGTGGGGCGGGGGGGGGGGGGGCGGATGGCGGTAGCTAGGAATCCTCTTCCTATAAGAAAAGGGGTCCCGGGGTCCTTTTTCATATCGAGTACGTAGAAATCATTTAATAGTTTTAGTTTCCTATGTGGACTTCTACGTCTTTAACAGTCTCAACGGGGTAGGATTTGGTTCTGTCAGCCAATCCAAAGATATGGTTAGTCTTTTCTAATAATCTGATGTTAAGCTTTTTGAAGAGGTAAAGTGGGATTATATTTACGCATGATCCTAGATCAGCCAGGGTGTCGAAAGGTTTTGAGTCCCCCTTATTTCAAGGTAGAGTGAATAGCCCAGGGTTCCATCTTTGCGGGTGTTTCTCCTTGTACAAATGTTGATCCATTTTTGCCTAGTTCTAAGCTCTCTACGTATTTATCTAATATGGCGTTATAGATTAGAGCGTGGGCTAGGACTTCGAGAACTGGTAGGTTGAGGTGCAAATCTTTAAATTCATCTTCAAGAGTTGGTTCGGGTTCCTCTGGTTGCTATGGTTCAATTTCAACCACGGGTTGCTGCAGGCTTGTTTGGGAAATGATTGCCTCATTGAAATGTGGTTTGATAGCATTGATTGAGGTGGACGGGCGAAAGGAGCATTGTGGGTCTATTGTTGGGTAAGAACGAGCAGACAAAACTAGACGAGTCCCTAGTTTCGGGTTCTTAACTGTATTGCTAGGTAATGTGCCCGATACTTGATCGGTGACGGCCTTCAACACAATGTCAATTTTGTTGGTCATCTCACCTTGTTGTCGTTTGAAATCGGCTTTAAACTTGGATAATCTAGCATCTTGAGATGCCATGAACTCGAAAACCAGTCCTTCTATATTTGATTGATTGTTGAAATTTTGAGGACGGTTGTTGAAGGAACAGTTCGGGATCAAACCATTAGGTTGGAACCGGTTAGGTGGGTTTGAAAAATTGTTTTGGGAATTTTGGGGTTGTCTCCACCTAAGGTTTGGGTGACTTCTCCATGACGGATTATAGGTGTCACCAAGATTGTTTTGCTCGGGCTTGAAGGTATTCCACTTACCTCCCGCTTTATCGGTACACGAGGATGCGTATTCAACAAAGGCTTGTTCGGGGTCTTCCATGCAATACTGAGTTTCGTGGGGACCACTATAGATTTCACATGAGGTAGTGATTTTGTTTACTTAGGTAGGCTGTGTCGGAGCAAGATGAGCTTCCATTAAGCGTTGGACTTGATTTTGGAGCTCGATTAGACGGCGGTCAGATGTACTCAGGACATCTTGAGGCAATGCGATTTCCTTGACCGGCTTAGCGAAATCCCTTGGGTCGTTCCAACTTTGGTTGTCATAGAGGGAGAGGTCCTCTAATAATGCCCAGGATTCTTCAGTTTGTAGGTCACGTATGCTTACCACCCTCGGTCCGATTAGTCCAATGCTCGTCTTGTAACGGGATTGACATGGTCATAAAAATTTAGACTTGGAGCAAAAGGTCTATGCCATGATGAGGGAATTTTTGGAGTAAGTCCTTGAAACGAGTCCATGCTTCGGATAGAGATTCTCCATGATGTTGTTGGAACATCAGGATATCATTGCGGAGTTTTGCGGTTCTTCCCGGTAGAAAGAATTAAGCAAGGAATCGGGTAGTAAGATCCTCCCATATGGAGATGGATCCTGCTGGAAGACGTTCAAGCCAATTGCATTGCTGGCTTGATTGCGAAGAGAAAATTAAAATAAACACATGCGCGTTCTTTCCCTATTTTTACCATCAAGGCCAAGTGAGTCCACAAGTTTAAGGAAATCCTTGAGGTGTTGATTTGGGTCCTCAGACCGAAGTCCGTGGAATGAGCATCCGTTTTGCACCAACCGGATGGTGTCGGATCGAAGAGGTACCACGTTGTTCCCTTTGGGGAGCTCGATGGTATTCCTATAGCCCTCGTGGCTTGGTTTGGAGTAGTCTCCTAGAGTACGGATAGGATTCTCATCTCCCATGGTGGTTGACGAGAATGGGCTACGAAACAGATAACACAAAAAAAGATAGATTACAAGAAAGCTAATATGCGGAATTAAAGTCTCACTTGAAAGGATTCAAGCAAGTAGAACTAAGCTAAAATATGATCTAAACCTAACTATTCCCCAGGCGGCGGCGCCAAAAACTTGATGTGCGGTCGTAGTAAGACTTATACACAAAGTTTTACAACTTCCTAGGCAGAGCACCTAATCGTTGTAGTAGTAGTATAGGCAAGACTCGGGGGGTTGTTATCGTTCACTCGAGGAATAGGTTCGAAAGACTGTGTTTATTTAATCATGTATTACTCCCTAGATTGCTTCTCCTAGTGTTGTTGTTTTGTCACCCTTGTGATGATATGTGTAATTATTTCCTAAGTTATGAACGAATTACACGAACCCACCGTCTACTTAGTTTTCCGCTAGAGCAATGCACAAGTAAGGTAGTATGAAGACTATTACAAGGCCCCTAGGAGTACACTAAGTGCATGTGAAATATATTAAAAGTAGATCAACCATATTAGGGGGCAAGGTAGTATGAAGACTGTTACTTGGTGGTATCCTTTCTACACAATCATGTTTCCCTAGACATATCAACAGTGATATAGACAAAAGCTGGTTTTCTAGAGCTTAACATGCACATCCATCACAAGAAGCAACACCACTAAAATCTACATTCTAGGTTTCATACAATCATAAATAAACACACTAGGAGGTTTAGCCAAGCAGGTTATAGATAAAGCAAGAACATAGATGAATCAAACAAGACATAGACATATTGAATGATTAAATAAACCTTACTTGATTAAAACATGAATTGGAGGAAGTACAATAGGGTTTTTAGGCCCTAAATTCGTCCCTAACAGCTTCTAAATGAACTATGGTTCGTACCCTCTTTTTATTCTAAAGTTACACACATAAAACCCTAAATTCGGGTTTGTATATATAGGAAAATCGATGTGACGGCGTCGGGTTTTAGTCGTGACGCCGTCATGATAGAAAATATTCTAGATAATAGGCTGGGTCATGTACTCTGACTTCGTCATGAGATCCAGTGACGCCGTCTTAGTCTTTGTTGTGACGGCGTCACGTTATATTGGCGACGCCGTCTCCAGCTGCTGAGAACATTATATTGAGTAATGTTGGTGTAGGTCCGTAGTCTTGTCCGTTTCTTCTCTAAATGAGCCCAAGTTACGTGTAATTCTTCCAAATGTCTTCTAAATGTGAAATACATGAAAAAAGGAACCATTAAGTACCTATTTTGGGCATAAATGCACTATTTAGGGGATTAAACGACCCTGAAAAAGTGTATAAAATGACACCTCAACATTAGCAGGTTCATTAAGATCCCCCAAACTATGCTCCTCCACCTTTACATTTAGACATAGGCAATTTGGAGCTCGATGTGTCCTTACGGACCTACGAATCAGAATTACTTCCTCTTGAGGTGGTTTGAAACCTTTAACCTCCATAGGAATTTCGCTAGTGATTTAGAGGGAATGTATCTACATCGTAAATTTCTTTAAGTTCTCTGCTCTCCTGCTGACTTTTGAGAAAAAAGGTTTTTCTCCAAGAACTCAGCATACCTCGCAACAACTATTTTGTTTTCAGGTGGGAAGTAGAAACAATAACCCATCGTTTCCTTTGGGTATCCTATAAAGATACACTTAACGGATCTTTGTTGAAGTTTGTCAGGCGTATCCCTCTTCACAAGCGCCTCACAACCCCAAACCTTTAAGTAAGACAAATTAGGAACTTTTCCATACCATAATTCATATGGTGTCTTATCAACCTTCTTGGTTGGAACCATATTGAGAATGCGTGTAGCAGTCTCTAAAGCATAATCTCAAAAGGATAACGGTAAAGTTGTAAGATTCATCATAGATCGAACCATGTCTAACAAGGTACGATTCCTTCTTTCAGACTGGCGTGTCTAAAGGTGTAAGCTACTGGACAATTCCACAAGCTTTCAGTTAATCTTTAAACTCTTAACTAATATATTTGTCTCCTTGATCTGATCGAAGTGCCTTTAGAGTCTTCCCGAGTTAACATTATAAATAGAATTAACATTTGGCAAAAGATTAAGCGTATCAATTTCATTAATGTCACCCTAGAGTAGCATTAAATAAAGAACATTATTCTTAGAAACTAAAACTCCATAATATGTAAAACTTTAGTGTTAGCCGTGTTTTTAGTAAAGTGATGTTCACTATCATTCCCGAGCCTTGTATAAGAAAAACTTAGTTTACTTGAATTTATCTAAGCTAATTGGGCCTAGGTGTCGGGCTTAAGTCCATTGATAATAGGTTCGACCAAAGTCAAGCCCAACAACCCAAGAAGGGTTTCATCTCTTGTAACTATATAAATCCCTCTCCAAGTGTGGAGAGGGTGTTGCTTCTCATTTCTTTTTCTAGTGCAAGTAACCATCTTTATTTTTCTCTCTTTGTCTCTCTCTCTAGTTCTTTCTCTTCTAAATCTTTTTGTATTTTTGTATGACAATGATATCATCTAACATGTGGTATCAAGAGCCAAGGTTGGATTTAGTGATTATTTTGTGGTTTTGTTAGCTTTATTTTTTTGTTATTTAGACATAAAAGGCTTTGTTATTTTTTAGTGTCAAATCGTCCAAGCTTATTTTTTACTTCCTTCCTTTCGTATCTATTTTCTTTACAAAGTAGAATTAGTGTTGTTCTTGGGCTGTTTTCAAGTTATCTCTTTTGGGCTTATATTAGTAACGGAAGGTTGCGATTAGTTTGCATAGAAAAAACATTTGTTTTTGTGTTGTTAACCAATAAGGGTACGTTTTGGCTTAACAAAGACATCACCTAGTTTCTTCCTTCTTTCTTTTTGAAACAACCTTATCGTCTCAGTTGTGTTTTTTTCTTATAAAGTTGTAGTTTATTTACGTGACTTCAAAGATTATATTTCAAGCTTATTATTGTTCTAGTTTGTGGCTTATTTGAAGTGCTATTTTGTGGCTTATATTGTGGTTCAAAACAGCTTCATAAAGCTTATTGTGGGTATAAGAGCTTATTAAAGCTTTTTTGTGGTTTGCTTATTATCTTTGTGGTCCTCACCGGTTGTGACAAGGAGACCAAGATCCCATTTTTTAGCTTCATAGTACATTAGTTTTTGTTGGCACTCTTAGGTTGAAGACAAGCAAGAAGTAAAGACAACAACAAGGACGTCAGTACTATTGCAAGGACACCGGATACGCAATTCAAGCTCGACCAAATTCGTAACCCTTCTTCATCAACCGAACTAACAAGTTTTGAAGTCACCGAACTCGCAGTTTAAGCTCAAACGAATTCACAATTTTGCCATTTAACCGAATTAGCAACTTTGTGTTTCAACCGAATTCGCAGTCTCCTTCAACAACCGAATTAGCAATTTCAAGGCAAACCAAATTCACAACATCTCTTGAAGTAACCAAATTAGCAACTCAGGTTTTAACTCTTTCTGGCTTTTTCGGTTTCGAGTGTCGATTCATTATGGATCTTATATCTTATACCGTTGTGATCGTGATCCTTTATCGATCATTGTGGTATATACAGATTTCATCGACGATAACCGAACGAGTTCAAAAGATCAAAAAATTCAATCGTGTCTTATTTCCAAATTTTAAAACGAAAATGGTGATGTTATGGAGGGAATTTTTGTTGTTTTAATTAATTAGTTCTCAATATTGTCACATGCAGTCCCTCTCTTTCAACTAAAACTTCACCATTAGTCCTTGTTGCATTATAAGCCCTTCTAGTTGAAACTACAATTACACCGTTAGTCCTTTTTCAACCAAATTTTTACCGTTAGTCCTTTTAAGCTTACAAATCAATAACAAAATCTCAAGTACTTCAATTACAACAACGATTTCATCCAAAATTAATTATTGTTTCATGGTTTCTTCTTGATTTTGTAAAATCCAGCGAAAGATTCAATTCTTTTCTCGGTTTAAATCTAAGATTTGTAAAATCTCGTGAACATTAATTGTTTTCAATCCACAACTGTAACACCCCCAAATTGGGTCGCAGCGGAATAAGGGTCCGGGGCGTGTTACTTCAAGATCAATAGCACAAGATATATAAGAACGACACAAAAAGTCGTTTAAAATGATACATTGGATTTAATTGAAAGAGTTAATACAAAAGCATATAGCTTTACTTGTCCATTGTTGAATATTACAAAAGTTGACAATACATTTCCCCAAATATGATGCACCTAAATCTTTAAGCGTGCAATCCAAAATATAACCCAATGCATCCTTGGCATCCCATGCCTATTGATCTCCTGAAAACATTGCTTAAAAACGTCAACAAAATTGTTGGTGAATTCATAGGTTTGATAAATCATAATATGCAGGAGATCAGCAGGACTTTTTAGTGATAATGCAACACCATGCAGTTTCTCACAAAAACTAGATTACATTTACACTAAAGGGCTCATGGACACTGGAAGCTCGACGTTCTTTCTTGCAATTAAACATATATATTGCAATTTATTCCCGATTAGATGTTCAACCCGAAAACCACTTAAATTAGACATGCTAAAGTTCGTTCTTTTTTTTTGGGTGATTAGCAAGTCACCCGAACGGGGAGATCGTCCCAATAGATCTGATTAATAACATTGCGCTCACATATGTAATTCCCAAAATACATATATCAATGACAGTTCTGATTAAAGGGCTCAACCTTGGGTTATCGGCATCCTAGGCAGCAGGTAATCAATACTTGCGTCCCAATTATAAAATAAAGCATGTTTCCACCCCATAATTATAAATCATTGAAATCGTAAAAATGTGGGGCTATGAACTCACCTTGAGTTCAGATAATCCAAATACCGCAGATAAAGCGTCACGTAAAAGATCAAATGCAACCTAAATTATCATAGGTCGGATAAGTACTAAGTACTTAAATTTAATCTTATAGTTGTTACCTGTACTATCGTTCGGGCTATCATAATTAAAGAGTCATGACATGAGTTCGAGGAGGTTAGGGAACACTTTACATCGTAAAATTTCCCCCCCAAAAAAAATAAAAAAAAAAAAAACAACTCGACAGAACGCATCCGAGATGCCTCATTATGAAACTCCCGTGAAATTTAGTACTTTGATAACAACATAATATTCTATCTGAGCTCAATCTCCAATCTAATGGTTTGGTAAAAATTGTGTTTAAATAGTTAAAAACGTTTTATAATTACCGTTGTTAGTAAAAATACTTAGCATAACTTTTGCGTTTTAGCGATTCTTGCGTTTCTTATGTATCTTTTGTTATTAAGAGAGTTATCATAATTTGACATTTTCGATATTTGACCTTCTGCGTGAACAGTAACTTTTACTGTTCACACCAGATATGACTTTTATTAAAATCGTTTTTGTTGTCGTAAAACCCGTAAATGTCGTATTTTATTCGTTATAGCTCCGTTTTTAACGATTCTTTCGAGGACGTTCTCGTATTTGAAAGTTCTATATTTTTATGAGGTTTAAAAAAATATAACTTTCTGTCATGAATAGTAACTTTTATAAAAATAGTTTTATAAAAGTATTAATTGTCGTAAACTCGCGAAATTCATAACTCGTTCGTTATTAATTGAAAAATTACGATTCTTATCATTTTGGAATCCTAAAAATGTGTATTATTTATTAAAAATATTAATACTTGCTGTTTATAAATTTTATAAAAATGTTTTTATAAAAATTTACTTACGACTTCGTTTATTAACGTATAACTCGTTTTTAACGTAACTTTTTCGTTATTAATCCGTTTAACAAGTTTCTTACTTTTTCGGAATCGTCGTGAAATGTATTATCTTATAAAAAATATAAAATAAAATATATTTTTAACGGCTACTTTGGGACAGAATGTTTAACTAACATTCTTAAGTTCATTTTTGGCTTTGTTTTTATATTTTACCACTTTATACTTTTTACTACAAGTCTTATACTTTATATATATCATATATCATATGTATATTATGTCCATAATCCCATCAAAGTCATTTTGTCCAAGATCATCAAGATCACAAGTTATTATCTTTACATGAAATCATAAACTTTCTTACTTAACTTTTAATTACAAGTTTACATATGAACTTTTTATACTTAAACCAAGATTGTACAAGACTTATATATCTTTATTGCATGATATTACCAAATATCATAATATCGTGAAGAAAAAAAGGTTCAAATCATAATCACAAGAAAAATTATATTTTTCATGTTCAAAAGTATTCCTAATGGTGATTTCACTAAATAGCATATCATATATATAAAAACTCATAAACTAAGAACATAAAGGTTTAAGGTAGACCTTATGATGAATGATGATGATGAGAAACAAATGCTAAACGTGTTTAGCCTTAAAACCAAAGGCTTGCAATTAAAGAAAAACCACCTTATTTTCTTAAGAAAACCCTAATCTTGCTTTCTTGATTATACTTGCAATGGTGATTCAATGGTTGGAAACACTTAGATGACTTATAAAGGATGTGTATAAGTGTGATGGGTTGAATTAAAAAGTGCTATGGATTTGGTTTGATGCATGCTTGATGCCGTTGGAGCTAAAGGGGAGCCAAAAAGGGGATGTTTGTTGAATTTTAGCTAAAGAGTTTATGTTTTATGTGTTATATCTTTCTTGAATAATGGTATATAAGAGTAAGTCTAGTCAAAGGACAAGGTATGGTGCAAGATATGGTCATGGAGTCAAGTATGGTGGGCATGGTGTGCCATAATGAGCATGGTGTAGACATGATGAAGTATGGTGCTCATAAATGAAGCATGGTGTTGTTTTGACCAAATGGAAGTCTTATCTTATTTTTCATGTATATATTTGTATATGATGCATGATTTTCGGTGGAACAAAGATATACATGATATATTTATGTAATTTTGTGTATTGGGTATAAAAGTGGGTATTTGTTGAAGCGTAGGAAAGTTTTTGTGGTTCCGGGAGTGCCTAAACGCAATTTATCGCGAAACGTATACACTATACGTATCCGATAAAAATAAAATGAACAAAGTTAATAATTATCCTCAAATAATTATATAACCCTTGCTTGATGTAAATATTTAATTGTTTGGTGCCCGATTGCATTGAACGCTAATTTTTGACGTACGCGATTTGACTTAACGTTTATGATTTAAAGCAAATGCGTACAACACAAAAGGTACATTGCGGATTTATCAACGTCGTCAATGACTTAAAAACACAGGGTGTTATAGACTTCCCCCGTTAAACGAGCCTTGTCCTCAAGGCTCACAATGCAGCACTTGACGACGATGTGGTCTCGATGAAGAGGTGTGGATATTTCTTCTTGAATTGGTCTTCACATTCCCATGTGAACTCAAGACCTCTCTTGGAGTTCCATCGAACTTTAACTAATGGGATCCGACTTTGCTTCAGCCGTTTAACTTCACGGCCCACTACTTCTAATGGTTCCTCAACAAAATAAAGCTTTTCATCGAGATGAAGTCCATCCAATGGAACAGCTAATGTTCAGTCGCACTGACACTTTTTCAGATTTGTATTACATGAACATGTTATTATGGACTTCTGTCTCAATTCTTCTGGAGGTTCAAAGCTCTTGTATGCAACTTCTCCAACTCTTTTTTCCTATTTTTTTTTAACCTTAAAAGGTCTAACATACCTAGGGTTCAACTTCCCCCGTTTGCCAAAACGTACAACCCCTTTCCAAGGCGAGACCTTAAGCATGACTTTGTCCCTAACTTGGAATTCCATGGGTTTACGCTTCAAGTCAGCATAACTCTTCTGTCGATCATGAGCAGCTTGCATCCTTTGTTTGATCTGAATGATTTTCTCAGTGGTCTCTTGAATTAGTTCTGGACCGAGTATTTGAGCTTCTCCAACTTCAGTCCAACAAACAGGTGAACGACACTTTCGACCATAAAGTGCTTCGAATGGTGCGGCTTTGATGCTAGCGTGATAGCTATTGTTGTATGAAAACTCGACTAATGGCAAATGGTTAACCCAACCCTTTCCAAAGTCGATTGCACAAGCACGCAACATATCCTCGAGAGTTTGAATGGTCCTCTCGCTTTGCCCGTCTGTTTGTGGATGGTACGCAGTACTCATATCCAAATTTGTACCCAAAGCGTTCTGAAGTGACCTCCAGAAATTTGATGCGAATCTCGGGTCGCGATCACAAATGATTGAGACAGGTATTCCATGTCTCGTGACTACCTCCTTTAGGTACAATCTTGCAAGTTTATCTAAAGGATCAGTCTCTCTCATTGGTGTGAAGATCGCAGACTTAGTGAGTCGGTCAACGATCACCCAAATTGTGTCATAGCCTTGAGACGTCTTAGGAAGCTTTGTGACAAAATCCATGGTGATGTTGTCCCACTTCCATTCGGGTATTTTAGGTTGTACCAACAATCCTGATGGCCTTTGATGTTCGGCCTTGACCTTAGCACAGGTCAAACACTTGTTAACATAAGTGGCTATGTCGGCTTTCATGTTGGGCCACCAATATAACTTCTTCATGTCTTGGTACATTTTGTCGGAACCCGGATGAATAGAGTATTTTGATTTATGGGACTCGTGCATGATCACAGTCCGCAAATTGCCATAACAAGGTAACCAGCTCCTGCCATTTAGGCACAGGGTTCCATCCGCACGTGGTTCCAACTTTTGTTCTCTAATCGCTTCTGGAAATTTAGCGTTTTCTATCAACATTCCCCCAACGTCTTCATTCTTAATGTTCTCTGGTCTTCGCGCTTCGGTCTGAGCATTTAAGATCTGTTTGGGAAGATCCAAACTAATAGTCATAACCAAAGCTCGAACTCTCAACGGTGGTTCTCGTTCTTTTCTGCTCAAAGCATCAGCAACGACATTTGCTTTCCCCCGGGTGATAAACGAATTTCGCAGAATCGGTAATCCTTAGCAACTCTAACATCGGCGTTGCATCATGTTCACTCTTTTTTGATCTAAGATGTGTTGCAAACTCTTGTGATCGGTGAACACCGTACACTTAGTTCCATATAAATAATGTCTCCAGATCTTGAGAGCGAACACCACAGCTCCAAGTTCCAAATCATGCGTGGTATAGTTTTTCTCATGGATTTTCAACTGGCGTGATGCATAAGAAATCACCTTTTCTCTGTGCTTCACACGCACCCAAACCTTTCCTTGATGATCGCAGTTGCGATGAAGTCTTCGGTTCCTTCAGGGAGGTTAATACATGGATTGGTGCACCGCATAACTTCAGCTTCAACAGTTGATAACTGCTTCTAGTTTCGCCCCAAACTACTTGACCCTTTCTTTTGAGTAAGCTTAGTCGTTGGTTTGGCGATCTTCGGAAAACCCTTTAAATGAAATCTTCTGATAGTATCCAGCAAGATCTAAAAATTTGTCGAAATCTCCGTTGGTGACTTAGGAGATGTCCCAATCCTTTATGGCTTAATCTTGGCTGGATCTACAGGAATTCCTTCATATCGATCAACATGACCGAGGAATGTACCTTGGAAATCCAAAATTACATTTGGAAAACCTTGGCATACAAATCTTCCTTCTTTCAACAATTCCAATATTATCTTCAGATGTTCTTCGTGTCTTGCTTTGTTCCTTGGAATAGATCAAATATCATCAATAAAGACAATTCGAAATATGTCCAGATATGGTTTTGCACACCCGATTTCAAAAGGTCCATGGAATACGGCAGGTGCGTTTGTCAAACCAACGCATAACTATGAAATTCGTAGTGGCCGTAAACGAGTTCTGAAGGCAGGTTTCGGGATGTTTCTTCTTTTCGAACCCTCAAAAAAAATTTGGGTGATACTGACCTTCGGTCGAGTTTGAGTAAACACTCGTCCCTTGGAGCTGTTCAAATTAATCATCAATGTCCTTGGGAGCGGTAACGGTTCTTCACCGTTAGTTTATTCAATTCTCGTATCGATGCACATTCGGATGATCCGTCTTTCTTTTTTGACAACAAGACCGGAGCTCCCCCAGGTGAGGAACTGGGTCTTATAAAGCCTTTGTAGGACAGTTTTTTTTTTCAGTTGCTCAGATAACTCATTCATCTCGGAAGCGCCAATCGATAGGTGCCCGTTGCTACAGGTGCAGCACCAGTACCAAATCAATTGAAACTCCACTTGTCGAGTCGAGGAAGGACCGGCCAAGTCCTCAAGGGAATACTTCCAGAAAATCTCGAACGATTGGTACGTCCTCAAGTCGCTTCTCCCCCGACTTGTCTTCAGTCTCCTTTGTAGTAACATGTGCCAGAAAGACATGATGTCCTTTCAACAAATATTTCTGAGTTTTGGTGCATGAAATGATGTTCAAACGAGTCTCGTTTCCCTGATTGCTTCCGTCACCATGGACAATTAAGGTTTCACTTCCCCAGGGAATACGAATGATCTTCTCGGCATAAGCTATTATGGCATGATACATTGACAACCAATCCATACCAATTATGACGTCAAAACTTCCAAGTTCTACGGGCATCAGGTCGATGTTGAACGGATGATTTAGTAAATTCTCTAATGGCGAGCAAATTTGATAGCGAATTGTCCTAGGGCGACTAGTGATGTGTCTCGGCTTTTCGGCTTAGGATTTGGTATAAGATGATGTCAACTTTATAGTAAGATGGAGTGAAGGTCTGCTTAGTTGCTATGGTTACTAATTCGATTTCCAGAAGTAAACGCGTTTTATGAATACGAACACAGTACATGATATAAGTAGGAAATCGTTTTCTTGACAGGAAGTTTTTAGGGTGACTACTCTCAGCACGGCATGGTACTTTCCTGAATTATACATAGTTGATCAGGCCATGTATAATTGAGGACTAACGATGCATTGCTCATTTTCATCAAAATAGCGTTATGATTTCATGATATTTGAGAGAGTGGGTTGCCCAATTAATTTAGGGAATTAAAGTAAATTTGATGAAATTTTCACAACACATTGATTTGATAGATAATTTGAAATCATTCGTACAACGAAAATTTAAGAGAAACACAACGAGAACTCCTAAGTAGATAAAGTTTAAGATAGTTCCAACTTGGGGTTTACTAGGCAAAGCGAGACAACTTTCTCTTTTAAGCGTCGATCTCATCCTCAATGTTGTTAAGGTCATGTTTGGTTTCTCCTCCTCTAAAGGCATGCACCACTCCACGTGCTCCAGTACCTCCAGTTTGGTTTTCATGGTTTTGGTTCTTTCGCTCTGGGCAATCATTCCTGTAGTGCCCTTGATTCCCACATTCATAGCAAGTATCCTTCTAACTTGCCCCATTGCCCCTTTGGTTGTTAGCAGTATTGGCATTTGTAGAACTCCTACAATCACGGGCCAGATGGCCAACTATGTTGCACTTGTGGCATTTGGGAGCACATGGACCATCATGGTGATTGTTGCATTTAGAACACAATGGCTTAGATCCGCTGTAATGTTTCTTCTCCCCGTGCCCAGCAGTGTAAGCTCTGCCAGTATTTTGCCTCTTGTTCGACTGTTGTTGGTTATGATTGTTCTTAGAAGTGTTATCCAACTTGCTCTTGTTCTCAGCCTGGCGTTTAGCAGGAGTGCTGATCTTTTTGTCCATTAGTTTGGTTGCAAATTCAATTGCATCTTGCCTTGTCTTAGGCTTAGATGCCCTCACCCCTCTATGGATCATGTCCACATGTTTCTGAAACTTCTCTATTGGACACTCACTCTTGTAGTGTCTTAGACTTCCACACGCATAACAGGTGCGGGTTCGTTGATTCCTAGTAGTAGCAGGTGTTTTACAATTTTAGATTAAGTGGCCAACCTTCTTGTAATTTCCGCACTTTATAATGCACAGTCCATTATGGTGAAATTTGCACTGGTTGCACAGAGGTAGAGATCCAGCATATGCTTTCTTACTGATTGTCCCAGTAGTGTACGCTCTAGGCACCTTATGCCCTTTGTTTTGTTGGCTCGAGCTTCCATTGTGGTTACCTTCCCACTTCCTCTTGTTGCTAACATTCTCTGCTACCTTGTCTTCTTGTCATTCAGTTTGGCTCATTGACTTGTTGGCCATGTTGGTTTTTATCTCATAAATAGCAATAGCTTCAATAGCATTAGCCACTCGCTAGGCTACAACCCGCTCAAGTTCCTCAACACTCATCCCTTGATTAACAGTTGTCACCGTTTCCTGAAGATCACAAGGAATCACAAGGAATAAAAATGTATATGAAGTTTCATCAAGGACAAATCATGACACTCCATGATTACAACATATATGTAGGTGCGACCTACGCATGCAGAGGTATGATGATAAAAGCAATCATTCATAATTAATCTACATCATATAGTAGCATGATCATAACCAACAACGTAGGTTAATACTTAATACATCATTTTATTTGAGTAAAATAGTACAAGCTTTTCATTAACGCTACTAACCGAGTAATACTCAAGTTTAGTAGGATACAATACAAAAGGAGCTACACTAACTAATCTATTTGTCTGTAGTCCAGGGTGCTTCAAGATTCTAGATGCTAGTCTCTATGTTATCCTTAAGTGACTTAGTACTCTCTATGTGGTGATGAGAAGTAGTGCATCAGCAAACTCAGTAATGTATACCTCAGCAGATGGTGATCGTGGAGTATGGTGTTAAATATACATTCGTACTGTACAGGATTTGGTCTTAGAAAACAAGATGATATGGTGTGGAGAAGTGGGTGGTGTAGAAGCAGATTCATTAGTCTCAAATGCCTATGTATCCTTAGCTTGAGGGGACAAGGATTATATATAAGTACAGCAGAAGGGTCGGCCAGAGCTAGGTGCTCCTCCCACCGCGCGTCCTCCTCATCCATTTTTCCTTCACACATCATCATCATCGTATTCATCATCAGATGACTCATTATCATCATTGTCTCCTCCGTCGACAGGATGGTCAGCAGGATCCTCCTCAGGGTCCTCATCATCCTCCTCTGGATCGAAGTCAGCAATGTAGCTCGGTGATAAGGCTGTAGGTAAGGCATCCATAGGTAGAGGCTGATCCTCCATTGGTGCCTCTAGCTCCTCATCAAAAGCTCACTGGAATCTCCATGCTCAAATTAAGATAGACAACGTGTAGGTACCCGTCCGATGGTGAAAACATGACCGTGCTTGCTACGAGCAAACTTAACTTATAAGACCTAGATATATAAATATGAATATTCGCTCATGGCATAAATGAATAATGGTAAGATATCATATTCGATACCTGATCATTTAGGACCTACGAGCTTATAGTGCTACCCTGCCTAAAGAAATGTTCCCCTCTTTATATAAATAACCCTTATATAAAAAATTGTAGAGTATGTGCGAAAGAATGCAAACTCATCTTTGTATATATACATAAGACCCTCATAGTAACGTACGTACTATAATATGAACACGTATATGAATCATGTAAGCATCTAGTAAAACTAACTAATGCAAACAACTAGTGTAAGTATGTCCTGTTAAAACCCCTTTGTATGAATGCAATGTTTGAAAATGGTTATAGTCCAGCAAAAACATTTGACCTGGTTCTCTATAACCTTGGCTCTTGATACCAATCTGTAACACCCCTAAAATGGGTCGCAGCGGAATATGGGTTTGGGAGCGTTACTTCATAGATCAATAGCACAAGATATATAAGAACGACCTTTAAAAGTGTCATTTAAAACTGATACATTGGATTTAGCAAAGTGTTTGATACAAAAGCCCAAAGCTTTACTTATTCGTTGTTAAATTATACAAAGATTCTAGTTCATAACAAATATTTCTCCAAAATGTAATGCAACCAAATCTTTAATGCAAATGACTTCCAAAATAACGACCACCAATGTATCCCTTGCACCTCGTGCCTTATTGACCTCCTAAGAAAAACATGCTTTAAAACGTCAACAATAATGTTGGTGAATTCATAGGTTTGTGAATTATATAAGTGTAGGACCGCAAGATTCCCCCGTGATAATACATTAAATGTAAACGTCACAAAAATGTAATTACGTTTCCCTAAGCTCATGACACTGAAGGTCGACATAAATGAATTGCAATATAAATTGCCTACATTGCCTATGATGATGTTCTAACCCAGAACATCCTAAATCCGACATGGTATACGTTCGTTGGCTCAGTAGTTTCGACACCAGTGATAGCTAATCACCCGAACAGGGCGTCACCCCCAAATAGATCTATTTATAACATTCGCGCTCACCCTCCAAGTGATTTATAGTTCATGATAGTGGGCACATTGGGTTATCGCTACTTAGGCAAACACGTAATCAGTTTAAATATGAAATGTTCACTTGCGTCCAATTATAAAACAAAGCATGTTCTCACCCTAAAACTTATAAATCATTATAAAATGTAAAACGTGGGGCTGTGAACTCACCTCGAGTAAATGAATATCAAGTATATCACAGAAAATGCGTCAGATATACGCCGAATGCAACCTAATTAATTATAGGCCGTATAAGTACTAAGCACTTTGAATAACTACTACCATATAAAATTCTATATAGCTACATCACCATCTAATCGTTTTAGTGAAATCATATTTATAAATGCGACAACAACGTTTATAAATACTCTTAGTTAAAAACACTGTAATACCTCCCAGTTTTAAGTCCGTTTGGATAAGTTTCTTACTCTACGCGATTCGTATTAAGACGATTATCAAAATAAAACATTATTCATAATTTATTAGTCCCCTTGTAATCAGTGAGTTCTCTTACTGTTCATGAACAGTACTATAAAATTTTAGTTATCGTAAAACCCTAAATGGAAGTCTTTTCTTCCGTTTAACTCCGTTTTAGTGCTTCTTTCAATACGTCTTCGTATTAAAAGTTTTATCAAATTAATGATGTTTTCCAAAATTTCAATGTCTGAGATGCAAACCATTAACTTTTAATAAAAATAGTTTTAACAAAAGTATTTTAATGTCCTAAACGCGCTAATTTCATAACCCTTCGTTTATTAATCATAAAATTATGATTCTTATTGTTTTGAATTTCTAAAATTATGAACAAACTGATAAAATATGTTTACATTGTACTAGATGTGAATATAATTGGTATTTTATAAAAATTTCTTTTAGAAATCTTTAATTAACGTATAACTTAGAATTAGCGGATCTCTTCTTTATAAATTTGGTTTTTCAAGTTCTTTACATGCCACGATCCTTATGACAGTAGTATTTTATAAAATCTAAAATAATATGTCAATTTCGAGATTTCAAACAGCCCACTTTGTCCATTTTGATAAATGTGTTTAAAAGTTGTTTTTATAACTTTTTAGTTTCACCACTTTGTTACAAGTCCATTACAACCTTCAATATCACATGTCTTACATTCTTTGGGTCTCTAGTCCATGATTAGTCCATATATTGTCCAAGAATCATAAGATCCAAATGTGTACATACTTATTTATTCATGAACATTTATAAGTAACTTTTTATACCTTTTACTTATATATACTTTATATAACTTAACCAACACTCATATGGTGTATATACTTGCTTTATAACATGATCCATAACATCCATATATCATATGACAAAGTTTACCAAAACCATAATCAAGAATAAAAACCATTTTATATCTTATTATGAAACCTAGATGGTGATTACTATATAGAAGTTATAAACAAATAAAATCATGAAAGTAAAAGATGTAGGGTTCTTAGATAACCTTGATGTAGAGTGTGGTGATGAACAATATGATCTAAACCCTTGTTTAGAAACCAAACCCTAGCTTATAACACTTGAAAACCCTAAAACCAAATGAAACCCTAATCTTGCTTCTTGCTTGATTAACCCTTGTAAACTCCAAACTAACCCTTCTAAACACTTTAGGTTATCTTAGAAATGATGTAGGAACACTTGGAAAGGTTGTAAATAAATTTTGTATGGTTTGTTTGTGTGGCTTAAGTTGAGCCGTGAGCTAGGAGAGGGTGGGAGAGAAATGAGAGTGTTTTTACTTAATCAAATGGAGTGTGTGTGTTCTTCTCAAAACTTGCATATGTTATCTAACATAAGGACTAGTAAAAGAGACACATTGAGGGAAATAAGGAAAGTCTTGGTCAAGACGTGGAAGATAAGAGTCTTTGGTTCCCTAAAAGAGATATCATCCCATGAATACTAGGAATGTGTTTTGCAAGATATTTTCTTGGTATCCATCCTTGTATATCCGGCCATATAGGCTAATATGTGATGATATTTTGTAAACTTTGGGTATTGGGTATAATTGTGGGTATTTGTTGAAGCGTAGATAAGTTTTGGTGGTTTCGGGAATACCTAAACGTATTTTATCGCGAAACGTAAACACTTTACGCAACCAATAAAAATAAAATGAACAAAGTTAATAATTATCCTCAAAATAATTACTTAACATTTGCTTGATGTAAACATTTAATTGTTTGATGCCTGTTTACATTCAAGAATAATTTTTAGCTTACGCGATTTAACTTAACGATTACAATTTAAAAGCAAACGCTTACAATACTAAAAATAAATAGTGAATTTATTGACGTTGTAAATGACCCTAAAACCCAGGGTGTTATACATATAAAAGTTAGGGTTCGTCTCCCAAAAGTTACACACTTAAAACCCTAAAATCGGTTTTGTATATATAGAGAAATCGTCTTGAGGGCATCGTGTTGTAATCGTGACGTCCTCGCCACGTAGAATCTTCTAGAGCCACTTTAAGTCGGCTACGACCTGACGCCGTTGCCAAATCCATGACACCGTCACTTTGAAAATCCTGACGCCGTCGCTTGAAGTCTACGACGCCGTCTCCACGCTCTGTTTGCATAATTCTTCAAGATAAATGGTGTAGAGTTGTAGTCCTGTCTGTTTCTTCTCCAAATGAGCCCAAGTCACGTGTATTTCCTCCAAATGACATCCAATTGTTAAAAACATGAAAACAAATGATTAAGCACATAATCTGGGCATATTTGCATGATTTAGGGGGCTAAATGACCCCAAAAAGTATATAAAATGATACCTCATCAAATACCCCTACACTTGGGATTTCCTTGTCCTCAAGCAAATAGGCTTTTCTACCTAGACAATAGCAATATTAGGGGCATTTAACCTACTCTTTAAAAGCAGTTTACAACACAACCTCCTAGACCTTGTAATTAACGGAAAGCATAAACTAGCACCTCACATAAGTGTTTGGATTCTCTCTTTCACTCAGGTGTATAATATATTATAACATTTATGGGAAACAGAAAACTAACACTCATTACCTGTCATAGCATACAAATTACCATAGGCTTGGTAAAGGATCAAACCTCCACCGCTAGGTGCAAGTATTAGTCATTACTATCAAAGAGGTCTTTTAAAAGGGTTGTAGTGTGTAGGTGTAAGATAACATAAATGAAAACAGAAACGGATGGGATATATTTAGGGAGTGACTTTTTGGGTGAATTTAGGGTGAAAGGGTTAGCTAATTATTTATACGAATACATGCTGATTGGGTTACTAAGCCAAAGACTCGGACAAAGATATACAAACTTTACACAACTCTACATCAATCTCTTTTCTTTTTCTTTTCTAATTTTTTTGATAACATAATACATCATAACTTGGGGTTTATAGATGCACCCCTACACTTGAGTTTTAGAACTCACAATTACAATCTAACAAATGACCCGAATTGAGGTGGATCAACATAACATGGAGTTTATTGAGCTTTATTGGAGGTATTTTTGTGACTTCTTCCCCAATTCTTCGTAAGATGAATACTACCATGAATCCCAATCATCCCAAAACTGTATTTACAAGGATAAGGGCATAGCAACCATGTACTTAATAATTAACTTGGGTTAAAACAATAATGTACTAAAAATGAGTACATACAAGGTAGGCTAAGGCGATTTGAGTGTAACAATGAGTTTAAGGGTGACAAAATTCAACTACTACATACTTCTGGAATAGTCTATTCAGGAATTCCTAGAAATCCCCTTGTGGTCGTTCTGTAATACATAAATAGAATAAAAATGAAAATGATACTAGGGGTATCGTGCACTAAAAATTTGTGCATGATAAGGTGTGGGATAGTTATATGATCGATGTAACCATCATAACAATTACAAGTTTAAAACATGGGTTAATCCTAGTGCCTCTTTTCTAGCAAATCCTAATACTTACTATGCGGTCTCTAGGTGCATCACAAAAACAAGTTCTAGAATTTAATACACTACCGGTATACTCATATAATTTAATACCGATACCAATGTTCCAGAAAAGACGACAAAGACCATATATACACATCCGTAATGACAGAATTGACACATATGACTGTATTCGAACCTTAACTCAAACAAGTTAAAGGTATAAATTATCTTGGGTATCAAAAATGGATACCCTAATTCCTATAGATCTAAAGGCGAACCTCACATTTTTAGAGTGGAATTTTAAGGGTTTTTGTGCTTGTCATATAAATTAATATCCATGAGACGCTAATAATACTCGATTTTCGTCGGTATATGTTATAAAAAATTAATTTGGGTTAAAATTACCGTCTATGCTATGTTTCGATATATTACACATCATTTTTAGGACAAAGCAAATGGAAATTGAAGGAAATAGTTTCTAAGGCTTATTTCCCCCTACACTTAAGTTGAACATTATCCTTAATGTTCTTTAAAAGTACCCGTAAAATGAATAAAGGGAAAAGAAAACAAGTAAAAGAAACTAGTACTCCCCTGGTTTGCTTAAAAATGGAGAAAAAACATGCGATAACTGGTTAAATCGTCCTCCAAGAATCTTCTAATAAAATTTCCTAAGAACTTCCAAGCTTTTTCTCATCAAATATAACCTGTAAATCAAAGACAAAGACAACTACACCAAGTGTAAAATCGGCGGGATAATGATATATACAACAAAACTTTAGGGTTGACTCTATGAAAGGAGTAAAGATAGGATGAAAGTGGTGATATAATCATGGGTTTCTGCAGGTTTACAAGAAAATTACAAATTTTAGATATTGCACATTTTACTTTTCGAGAATAATTGAAATTTTTCTAATTCTCACATGGCTTGGGGCGTGACACCGTCAAGATCAATCCTGACGCCGTCTCCAGCATCTGTGAAGATTTCTTCTTCGTTTTTTCTTGAAAAATTTCCTGCACGTTATTTTATTAGTTATATCCTGTGTAAAATACAACATAAAACCCGAGATTAATCATTACAATCATATGACTCGAAACTGACGCGAATTAATCTCAATAATTTATTTTAAATGTTTGAATTGGTTCTTATAAACCGGATATTTTCCCCTACACTTATTTTATGCAAAATACCTTTAAATGTCAATAAGACAAAGTTAAAAACAAAACAAAGCATAATTACAAAAATAATTCAAACATAAAAGAATAAACGATAAAGAAATAAAACACTAGACACTCCTAAATGCGGGAAAATAAATATCGGGTTGCCTCCCAAAAGCACTTTTCTTTATTTATGAGTCTTGTAGCTAGACTCGAAGGCACGGGTCCTTACGTGACTTCGTGTAGGCTCACATGCCCATGGATGAGCCATTCTTTTATACTTTCATCCACTTGGTATTCGGGACCTAGATTCAAACAATTCTTGTACATAAATTTGTTCTTCTCGTAAGCATTCCTAAATCTATTAGTTAGATCTCTTTGACTTAGCACGAGGATAGGCGGGATCTTACTCCATGATACGTGCCCCTAACTTTTAAACCTCGATATAGTGTGGGGCATTTGGAATGTGTAGTTGTCAAAGATCATAGTGAAATACATTAATCCCTCAGCACAATCATATTCAAGTTTAGTGACCTTTCTAAAGGGTTTGCCCATCACAACTTCAGCCATATCTCTTAGGTAGAACTCTCCTATGTCTTCTAATACCACAAAATCCATGATGTAAGTAAAGCTCCCTACGAACACATAGACATCCCTAACAATGGAAACTAAGTTTTTCCTTGTACTTTCTAATCCTTTTACCATTATAGTGTTGTAGGCTTTACACATAATAATGTTCATTGGTAAAAAGGGTCAAAGTAGGTGACAAACTTCCTAAATCCGATCATACATTGGAATGCCAAATCATCCCCATCGAAACTATTAATTGCCCTTTGGCGGCATAATTTTCTAGTATTATCATATTCTTCTAGCTCATTTAGGACTTCACCATCATCAGAGTCATCATCCGAATCTAGAAAAGGAGAAACAAGTGGTGTATCTACTGATTCATCATCAGACTCAAGGTCATCTACATTAATTTCATTAGGTTGTTGTGTAAAACCATTAAGTAATTGGTCAATGTTCTCTAGGTGAGAATCGATGTAGGTCGAGATTGCCTGTAGCTCGTTGAGCTCTTGGACAATCTTTGCGCGAAGCGCAGTTGGCAAGACAGGTGGGTTATTGGTCGATGGTAGATTCGCATTCTCCATGGTGAAGAACGGGAGAGTTAATGACAATTCACGAACAGGAGCACAAAGAAAAGATAGGCTACAAGAAAGCTAATATACTGAAAATAAAATTCTCACTTGATAGGAATCAAATGAGTAGACCTAAGTTAAATAATGGGTAAAACCTAACTATTCCTCATGCAACAACGCCAAAAACTTGATGTGTGGTTGTCGTATGACTTTGACAAGATGTTTTACAACTCCCTAGGCAGTGCACCTAATCGTTACAATGTAGTATAGGCGAGACTCGGGGGTTGTTATCGTTCTTTACAGGAATAGGTTGGGAAGGCTCGAACATGATTGAACAGAGGTCTACGGGGTTGAGAGAAGATTCTTTTTGTATTTTTATTTTATAGAAAGCAGGTAAAATCATATGGTTTGAAAGGTTGGTTTATTTTTACTAATTAAACTAATAATAATAAAATAAATCTAAACTACTTTGGTGATAACTTATATGATAAACGAACGTATTTACTTAATCATGCGTTACTCCTCAAATTTCTTCTCCTAATCTTGTTGTTTTGTCACACTTGTGATGATCTGTGTAAGTATTTCCTAAGTCATGAACGAATTACACGAGCCTGTCGTCTATTTAATATTCTGTTAAGGCAACGCACAAGTAAGGTAGTATGAAGGCTATTACAAGGCCCCTAAGAGTATATTAAATGCAATTAAAATATCTTAAGAGGGATCCATATTAGGGATAAGGTAGTAGGAAGACTGTTACCGATGGTATCCTTTTTACACACTCGCATTTCCCTAGACGTCTATGCCAATTTAATGTCTTATGGTTAGTTTTTTAAAGCCTAACGCGCACATCCATCACAAAAAGCAACATTAAAAGGATCTACAATCTAAGTTTCATGAAATTAAAAGTACAACTAAAGGATCTAGCCTAGCATGTTATAAGAAGGTAAAGAACACAAATCAATCAAACAATACATAGACATATTGAAATATTAAAGGGATAAATGAACTTTACTTGATTAAAACATAGATTAAAGACTATTACAATAGGGTTTTGAGGCCCTAAAGATGGCCTAAAAAGTTGCTAAACTCGAATATAAAAGTTAGGGTTCGTCTCCCAAAAGTTACACACTTAAAACCCTAAAATCGGTTTTGTATATATAGAGAAATCGTCCTGAGGGCATCGTGTTGTAATGACGTCCTCGCCACGTAGAATCTTGTAGAGCCACTTTAAGTCGGCTACGTCCTGACGCCGTTACCAAATCCATGACGCCGTCACTTTGAAAATCCTGACGCCATCGCTTGAAGTCTGCGACACCGTCTCTACGCTCTGTTTGCATAATTCTTCAAGATAAATGGTGGAGTCATAGTCTTGTCAGTTTCTTCTCCAAATGAGTCCAAGTCACGTGTGTTTTCTTCAAATACCATCTAAGTGCTAAAAACATGAAATCAAATGATTAAGCACATAATCTGGGCATATTTGCATGATTTAGGGGGTTAAATAACCTTAAAAAATTGTATAAAATGACACCTCGTCACCATCTAACAAACATTAGAGGGTGAAACTCTAATTGTATTTTCCTTTCATTTTCTTTTAATAAAGTTTTGAAAAATATTGAAAATACTCTCTCTCTCTCTCTCTCTCTCTCTCTCTCTCTCTCTCCCTCTCCCTCTCTCCCTCTCTCTCCCTCTCTCTCTCTCTCTCTCTCTCTCTCTCTCTCTCTCTCTCTCTCTCCCTCTCTCTCCCTCTCTCTCTCTCTCTCTCTCTCTCTCTCTCATCAGTATAAACATAAACTATCCCCCCTACTAAACTATCAACTTTGAAAATCTACTTTACTTGTTTTATACGATTTATATTAATGTACTACAAATATGGCCACTAAAAGGAGCTAACAACAACCATATTACTATTAACAATTTCCACAACGCATTACTATACTCGATAAAACACATAAAATATCTTATCTTTCAAAATAATTACTCTAATTACAAAACGTACATATCATAAAGGGCTAATTGTCAAAAATGAGTAAACATAGGAAATAGATTTCAAACATCAATCTGTAGTTATCAGTACACTTAAGGATGCAAATTAAGAGAAGTGGCAAAATAATCAAGAAGCGCACAAGTTTCTCATGTACCCTTATACTCAAATCCAATTCGCACCATTCGATTAAGAACCAAAAAAGGGTTTAAGCACGTAAAGGTAAAACATTCACATAACTCCATCAATGAACATTGATGATACACTGATCCATAGGTTTGGGGTGAGTGTACTAACTGCCAAATAAGTGACATGTTTATCTATATCAATCAAGAAAAAGAAGGGTAACGTTAGGAGTAAATCGGGACTTGCTCACTGTATTAGACTCTGACGCTCAAGTCAGATGAGGTTGGTAGTAAAATAATTATGATATAGAGAGAAGTATATGAAGAGAGAGAGAGAGATAGTTAATTGTTGGTGTATGTTTTGATGACTTACCAGCCTCCTATTTATAGGGGAGAAACGAACCTGATCTTGCCATCGGATAAGAATCAAATATTTCTTTTAGTCAGAAAATATTCTGATATCACATGAGCATTTAATGAATCTGAGTCATTTCTTATCTTTAAAAAGCCACTTGCTCCATGTGCTTCTAGATAACTATTTAATTTTATTTCCATATACATGATGACTAGCATTTCATTTCATCCATTTGACATGCTACTTGTTTCGTGTATTATAATATTTATGTTCAAATTGCTTTGCTAGCCACATACTCAAGCATGCATATATAACCATGTACGTAAAGTATAGTAAAATATCTAGCCTGCCACTATCAAGCCCCCTAGGCTATGATATCCGAATATTATGAGAATGTCATGGCCTATCCTGACATAAATAAGGCAGGGTTGATGATTGTGTAAAGTCTGAGCGTCAAGTGTTTTGATTAGGTTTGGGTGACGGTCACCGTCTTAACTATGGCTATAAATTCCTTTGTTGTTCACATCTTCATCTCAAGCATATCTCAAAGAAGTTCTCATGTCTTCTCCAGACGATGTTGATGATAAAAGGTACACAGTGTTAGGGTTTGTTTGTTTTTCTTCTTTTTTAAATTACTCTTTTATAAGCGTGTTTCTGCTTTGCAGGTTTAAACTTGTTGAAATTGTTGGATGGTGAAAAAGCTTCGCATGGAGAGAAAAACTCCAGGACAAGGGTCTCATGTGTTCTCTAACCCGGTTGATTTTCCATCAGACCTAGGCTCTTTCAGTAATGCGTTTCGATGACCAAAAGGGAACTTTGAATTTAGAAGTGGCTCTGGCGTGGCCCCGTTAGAAGACAATCCTTTTTCCTATATGGGCGGAGGGGATGTGAACATGACGGAGATGGAACATGAAAACCAATTTGGCACGGGGCAAGCCTATAGTTACCCTCCTAGGCAACAGGGTTATGAGTGTCTAAATGATTAACCCAATCTTGCACAGGAGTTAGCTATAGCTCAATCACTAAACGCGGATATGGAACGGAGTTTATACAACTTGCGAGCTGAGAATGAAGATCTTAAGGCGAAGTGTGAGTTGGCATTCTCGAGTTACAATAGTACGTTGTTGGACCTCAATAAGTCAAAATAGCATGAGGTCGACTTGAGCAATATGTTGTCAAAAGTGTATAAGGAAAAGACCGACTTAACTGAGGATCTTGGTTGGGTTTTAAAGAAGGGCATTCCCCGAAATCTTAAGAGAGTTTTCAAGAGTGATAAGTTTCAACGAGAGGTTTCGAAGTTACTATTTATGATGCTAGAGGAAACCCGTCATCGGGATCCTCAAAACGACTTTATACCGCAAAGGGTTACTAAAGCCATAGCGGGTATAAAAAGCATCAAGTAGGAATGTATGAATGACGTGATTAGTGCCCCTGTATCATTACTCCATTACATGTTGCGTCGTCATGGTGAGCATTCGGGCCAGGGACCTAACGCTTAAGCTCGAGTCATCTTGGTTGGTCATAATGTATAATAGTATAAATGATAAAGTTTTATATGTAGCCACTTTTAGCCTTAGATAATGTGTGGCTACTCGGATATGTATCGTGTTTCGTTTTGTGTATGATATAGCTTTGTTTGTTAAAAATTAGGTATTGTAGCCTTATTAAATTGAGTTTTGGTCGTACCAGGAAGATGATGCCATGTATAACTTTTGTTTATCATTATATTTCTTTTTATGTAAAACATACTGATGGTGTAAATACCAATCTATTGTATAATTGATGGTGTGGAAAATGCGGAGAAGAAGATGTCGTTGATTGGCTGGAATAAAATTTTAGCTTCTAAGAAAAATGGAGGTCTTGGCTTCTCTAGTTTTTTTGCTTATAACCGCGCCCTTTTTTTCAAATGGATTTGGCGGTTTCTTGCTAATGGTGCTTCTCTTTGGTCTCGATTTATTTTAGCTATATATGGTATTTGTGGAGCTCTTGACAACTCTTCTTCCTATTCAAGAAGATCTCCTTGGCTCGACATTTTTATTGAAGTCAGAAAGCTTGCCTCTAAGGGCATTGATCTTCTTTCGCTTGTCAAAAAGAAAGTTGGGAATGGTGAGGCTACTTCCTTTTGGAATGATGTGTGGCTTGGTGATTTTCCCCTAAAGCAAACATATCTGAGGCTGTATTTCCTGGAATTAGACAAACATGTTAGTGTGGCTTCAAAGTTGAGAGCTAATTCTCTTATTAGTTCTTTTCGGCAGTCTCCTTGAAGTGGTATTGAAGAAGAGCAACTTCTTCTCCTTATCTCTAATACTTCTTCTGTTATTCTTCCTAATATTATTGATAGATAGTCTTGGCTGTTAGATCCTTCGGGCGACTTCTCGGCAAAATCGACACATGAATTTATTGATGATTCCATGCTTCCAAAGACGGATGTTCCTACAAGATGGGTCAAATCTATTCCCATTAAGATTAATATTTTTACTTAGAGAGTTTCTTTGGATAAGCTGCCCACTCGGTTGAATCTTTCTCTTCGAGGCCTTGACATCCCGTCTATTATTTGACCTCTTTGTAGTATTGCTGTGGAATCAACTTCGCACCTCCTTTTCTTTTGCCAATTGGCTCGTCAATTAATGATTAAGGTTGTTCGTTGGTGGGAATTAGAGTATCAAGACTTTCACTCATATGAGGATTGGCTTCTTTGTTTCAAAAATCTCAGAGTTTCCAAGCGGCTCAAGGATGTGTTTGAAGGCATTTGTTACATTTCTTGGTGGGTTATTTGGAAGTTTCGCAATCAAGTTTTATTTGGGATCAACTTCCCTCATTTAGATCTCCTTTTTGACGATATTGTCGCTTGTCTTTTCATTGGTGCTCTAGTCGTTGTAGCTCAAATTTTGATTGGAACACTTGGATGAAAAATCCTAGTTCCATTATTTTGTAATCTTGTCCTAGCTCCTTGCTAGTTTTTATATAAAATGTCGTTTAAAAAAAATATAAGATAAGTATGTAGATGATAATTATTTAACAAATAGTTTTGACTAAGGAGAATAGTCATAATGAATAAAAATATTCGTTTGAATAGGGATGATAAAGTTTAACACAAGTTGTGATATACTTATTGCAATTACGTTCATATGGTGTATTGTAGTTTGTAATTAATCAATATTGTATTGTTGATAGATCTAAATGTAATCTTTCTTTTACTTTCATGTGTTAACATAGTTAAAGGAGAGCTTTGATGCATGTTTATGCATTTATGAATTCTTTCTTTTTTGTGTTTGTAGTAGTTATTTGATTGACGCGGACCATCACTTAGTCGTATCACGTATATTGCTTTTGCAATTCTCCGCTTAGTGTACACATATACTCTTAGGCCGTATGAGTTGTATCCCTTTTATTAGTGGGACAATATCCGGATTTAAATCGATGCTCTTTGAGTTTGTATCCCTTTTCATAGTAGGATAACGATGCGTATCATATCGCATTTGACATATAGAAAAACGTCAAGTTCGAGTTATTTTTCTCTAAATATCAGGCTTTTTTCCGATGTTGATATGAAGTTTAATCATGCTATCAAAGCATTGTAATTATAAACTTTTTATTAAAACATGGGAAAGATACGATCATTATTTATGTACATGACACTTTCAAAGTACGTCGAACATGAGATGTCGATTTCAGAAGTTGGCAAATTACTAATGTGCCATGTTCTAGGTATTAATTTCCCGTGCAAGTCTATAAGAACATATGTCCCAGGGCGTTTAGCTTCGATAATATGATAGGGTCCTTCCCTGTTTGGGTCGGGATTCTTGTGGCCTTCTTGCCGGCTTGCTTTGTTTTTATAAAGTACGAAGTCACCAACGTGCGCATGACGAACCTTGGAGTTATAATATCGTTCAGTTTGGCACTTGTACTTGGCTTCACATAAGGATGCGAGCTCTCTTTGATCTTCTAGAAGTTCTAGATTAAGTCGAAGGTCTGCGTTGTTTTTATTTTCTTCGTATGATTGAATACGATACGTAGGAATCCCAATATTAGGAGGTAAGACTGCCTCAGATCTGTAAACTCGGCTGAATGGTGTGCAATGATTTCCTATCTTGGCCGTCGTACGATGAGCCCATAATACGTTGGGCAATTTCTCCACCCATTGGCCTTTCGCTTTACCCAATCGTGTTTTTAGACCTTTGTGTAAGTGTTGGGAATTATATTTGAGTTGATAAGACAAAACATATGAAAGATGAGGGACTTGAAAAGCAAAGGATGCATTCTTCAAAAGATGGAAGATTTTGAAGATTCTGAAGATAAACTTAAATGATTAAAAGATTTATTAATATCTTTATTTGTTCTTTTCCTTTGTAAACCTAGTTATCTCTATTATATAAAGAGATATAGGTCGTATGTTTTAGGTATGCACAGAAAATGTAGTCGACTAAAGGGGTGTGTGTGTGTGTCTAGGCGATTGATCATCTAGAATTGGGGCAGATAGTGAATAATACGAAAGAAAAACCTTGTGTTGATAAGAATGATTCTATGTATTGAATATTCTGCCTTTGTTATTAATTCATCCTAGATTAAAGTTCTAAACAAACTAAGCTTCAACGATCTTTAGGTTTCCACAATTGGTATCAGAGCCTCATGGATCTCGATCTAGGATGTTACAAGGTTGTTTTGAAGTTGTGTTCATGATGGAAAGAAGGTTCATGCTCTTGTTATAAGTTATGATCGAATCTGGTGAATTTAGGGTTTTTTGCGAACACTTTTAAAGTGTTGTCATGTATACTTAAAAAAAACTCCTAAGTCATTATTCGTCAAGGGTTTATATTGTGTGTTTTTAAGGTGGAAAGCATGGTAGCATATGTATAAAAATGCGTCAACACAGATTCTGAAGACGATATCATGAAGAAGCAACAAGTTATGTTTTCTGTTTTAGATGTGCAAACAGAAACGATTCAAGATGTTGTTGCTGCTTGAATAACGTGAAGAAGAGAATGTAACATTTAGGGTTTTTACATATACCCTAACTTATGCCATGATGACAAAGTTATGTAGCAAGACGCGTGTTGTTGGACAAAGAATAAGAAGGGGGACGGCCGGGTGTTTTTGCGTTAGAAAGCTTGGTGTTCCATTCAAACCTTAATCGTTTGTAGTTGTTATTGGTACAAACCCTAAGTATTGGAGTTTCTTTGCTCAAAAATAAGGTAAAAAGGATAGGCGTCAAGGGTTTTGAAGATGGTGTTCATGTTGTTGATGTGAAAGCTAAATACACTGGTTAGTACTGCTAGACTGTTTTCATTAGTAATGCTACGCTTTGGTTTGTAATGTTATGCCTTTTTTGTTAATACTGTAGCTTGATAGTACTGCTGTACAAAATGAGTACTGCTGGCTTATATTTTATACTGCCAGACTTGTTTGAGAAATGGAGGTTTATACTGCAGTGTTTTATCCGATAAGCAGTTAATACTGCTGGTTACATTCGATATCAGACAACACATAGCTATTGGATCTCGGGCAGAGGGATTTTTGGTTTTGAATTTACATACATGAGTTTGAAGTTTGAATTTGTTACACACAGGTTCAAGAGGTATCTGAGATAGATTTAAATATTTAAAAGGCTCGTTATTGGATTATTTGAATTAGTTAATTATGAAGAAGGTTGTTTATCACTTGTTTGAAAATGAAGTGGAAGTTTCACAAGTTTGTGTTCTTATCCTATCTTAAAGTGGGTGTTACACTTTGGAGATAACTTGTTCGTGCATTCATGTTATGACAAAGAATTGACGAATCTAGCAAAGGTGTGTGATCTAACTTATGGTGCTCAATGCTCACATTTGCTATCACTTTAGTTATGTGTCGCATAGAAGATGAGGATAATTGTCAAGAGATTGCGGTCTCCTTATACATTGGTTTTGGTTATACGTTCGACGTCACGTGGATAGTACAAGACATAAGATACAAGTTTGGGTTATTCTACTTCGGTATCAAGTTCGTTATACTTAGTTTTCTTCATCAGTAATCATTACATAGAGCCTATATTCGAGAAATAGATAACATATAGGTTTCAGGGGAAGCTTAATGTTAAAATGTTTAACCATTTATATGATACATCGAGGTGAAGGTTTTTACTACTACTAGCCTTTGTTACTACTGCTAGTGTAAGTTTCTACTGCTCAAGTTTATTTTTCTTCAGGTGCGTAATGGAGGGCAATTTAGGTCATTAAAATGCTTGGATTAGAAGTGTGATATTGGGTCGTAGTTGTGAAGATCAAAGTTGCATACTTTAGTCCCCTATTTAATTATGACAAAAAGGGGAAGAAGATTTACAAAGAAGATGTGCAACTTATAGATCCTTGGTAGAATTGCATAGTTCCTTATTCTTTCATATATATATTAGCTTCAGGGGAAGTTCGTGCTTATTTTGGTTTTGTCATTATCAACTAGGGGAAGATTGTTAGGAATTATATTTGAGTTGATAAGACAAAACATATGAAAGATAAAGGACTTAAAAAGCAAAGGAGGAATTCTTCAAAAGATGGAAGATTTTGAAGATTCTAAAGATAAACTTAAATGATTAAAAGATTTATTAATATCTTTATTTGTTCTTATCCTTTGTAAACCTAGTTATCTCTATTATATAAAGAGATACAGGTCGTATGTTTTAGGTGTGCACAGAAAATGTAGTCGACTAAAGGTGTGTGTGTGTGTCTAGGTGATTGATCATCTAGAATTGGGGCGGATAGTGAATAATATAAAAGAAAAACCTTGTGTTAATAACAATGATTCTATGTATTGAATATTCCGCCTTTGTTATTAATTCATCCTAGATTAAAGTTCTAAATAAACTGAGCTTCAGCGATCTTTAGGTTTCCATAGTAAGGTTCTATTTGTTACCTCTATTTAGCCATTGGGTTGTGGATGCGCTAGTCATGTGAACTTCTGCCTGATGTTGAGCTCGTTACACCAATCACGGAATGGGTTTTCTACAAACCGATTTCTGTTGTCGCTGATAATGACACCTGGAATCCTGAATCTGCATACGATGTTGCTCCAAATGAATTTTAGAATGTTATTCCCGGTAATGGTAGCAAGTGGTGCGGCTTCCACTTATTTCGTAAAATAATCGATTGCTATAACCAGAAATTTTACTCGTCCTGGGGATTTCGAAAAAGGCCCAACCAAGTCGATCCCTTATTGGTAAAATGGCCATGGGCTCGAGATGCACATTAAGTTACTTTGTGGTTTCCATGTGATGGGAGCGTGTTCCTGTCAGTTGCGGCTTTCTTTGACTACCTGGGTTGCGTCATGGTACATCGTTGGCTAATAATAACCAAGCCTTGCGGCCTTTTGTGCGATTGTTTTGGCCCTTGCATGGGCCCCGCATGATCTAAAGTGTGTTTCTTGGAGGACATAGCGTGCTTGGTTTGGACTAACACACCGTAACCACGGTGTTGAATAACCTTTCCTATATAATACACCTTACTTCATGGAGTATTGAGGTGCTTTAATCCTGATCTTCCTTGCTGTGTTTGGGTCTTCAGGTAGCCTCCCATCTTGGAGGTATTTGATGATGGGAGTCATCTAGGTTTCTCTAGTGTCTTCTATTGTATTAGTTGCATGGGCTTCGATGCTTTTATAAGGGATGAATTCTACAAGAACATTCTTGGTAAGATGCGCAAAGGATGAGGAAGCTAACTTACTAAGTGCATCAGCGCGCTTATTTTTTGAGCGATAGATTTGTGTGAATGAGAAACTTTTAAAGCCCTCCTGTAGATTTTGAACCTTGCTTAGGTAGCGTTTCATTGATTCCTCGCGTGCTTCTTACGTTCCTTTGATGTGGTTGGTCACTAGCAGTGAATCAATAAAAACCTGTAAATGGCGAACCTCCAACCTAAGGGTTAGCTCTAAACTTGCGATTAGGGCTTCGTTGTTAGAGGTTAGGAAATCGAACCAAAGGGCGTAGGTGATTTTCTTTCCATCTGGATCGGTCAAAATAAGACCTGCTCCAGAACATCACTTCCAAACACTCCGTCTGTGTATAACGTCTATATTGGCGTTTTATCTTGAGATTCAGAAAAGGGATTTAATGTGTCTTTTATCGATAAGGAGGAAGTGTTATTGGGCACTCAGCTATGAACTCCGTGATTACCTATCCTTTGACCGCCGACCTAGGCTTATAAATGACATTGTGCTCTCCGAGCTTAATAGCCCACTTGGCCAGTCTGTCAGAGCTTTCTGGCTTTAGCAATATTTGGCAAATGGGTTTGTAAGTGAGTACGCATATCGTATAGGCCTGAAAGTATCAGCACTGGCAGCGTGCTGTGTGAATGAGTACGAGGGCTAACTTTTCAGGTAACGGGTAATTTACCTCTGGTCCCTGCAATGCTTTGCTAACGAAGTAGATCGGCCTTTGAATATTCTTCTTTTCTGCCATGAATACTGAGCTGATCGTCTCATGAGATACGACTAGGAACAACATCAGTGTTTCTCTAGGTGTTGGTATAACTAAGGCGAGGAAGGACTACAAGTGTAATTTGACTTCTTGAAATGCTATTTCTACCTCCTAATTCCATCAAAATTCCTTCCTATCTATGCACCCCTTTAACATCTTGAAGAACATTAATACTTTCTCGGCGGATTTAGCTAGGAAACGGCCCAGGGCAGCTAGTTTCCCATTGAGACTTTGTACCTCCCGTATTGCTCGAGGAGATATCATATCGACAACAGCTTTGACCTTCTCTGGATTAGCTTCGATTCATTATTTTGTAATCATGTGCCCCAAAAACTAACCAGTTTTGACGCCAAATACGCATTTCTTTGGGTTTAGCTTCATAATGATGTGCCGCAAGGTGTTGAAGGTTTCTTTAATATCTTCCATGAGGCTTCCTTTAATTTTGCTTTTAATAACCATGTCGTCCACGTATATTTTGATGTTTCGACCAAGTTGGCTTGAAAAGGCTTTATCTACCAGTCGCTGGTAGGTTGCACCGGCGTTTTTAAGCCCAAAGGGCATTTTTTGTAACAAAATGTTCCATGCTCCGTGTGAAATGCTATTTTATCTTCGTCTTATTCTGCCATGCGTATTTGGTGGTACCCTTTGTATGCGTCCAAGAAAGATTTGAATCTATATCCATCTAAGGATTTGATCTTCTGCTTTATTTCGGGTAGTGGGTAGCTATCTTTTAGGCAAGCTTTATTTAGGATTTTGAAGTCAATGTACATGCGCCAAGTGCCGTCACTTTTTCAGACCATTACTGGGTTAGCAACCCAACGGGGGAAGTACACTTCTTTGAGTATTCGTGCTTCTACTAGCTTGGCAACCTCCTGG